>JACTAT010000063.1:1057896-1126509 GCA_014526335.1 Chrysaora quinquecirrha | reverse complement strand
AAAAAGCTAAATTATGTCTTAGACCAAATTTGTGCTTTATATTTGGGTATTCAAAAGCATTTCATAGCCGTTAAAATGATAAAATCTGTGAATCTGTAAATTATGATTGTAGTGTGTACATTGGAAAATTACGGTGGGAGATATTACCCTGCAGCTACATTTGAGACTTGTAAGTCAATTAGCTTACTCTCTAGAACAAAGTCACTTCTTGAGGTAGAGGGCGTATGGGCAAGCAGATGCTGGCAATTAGTTTGTTGTTGCGATGAATCAATAATTCATGCACTGTTGTTATGCTGTCGATTCGATATTGTTGCATTTTTCTCCGTGTTAGTTGAAAGTCAGAGTGACTAAAGACTCTTGGCGTGAAGGATTTTGCCTAGTGGAAGTCAAGCTTACTAAATGTGGTGGGAGGGGGCATCTCAAGCATCCATCATTTCGCTATACGGCCTGTCTTAAGTAGTCAACATGAATTTAATAAAAAAATTGAATTAGGGGAAATTTGAGAAACAAATAAGACAAGGAAAGAACTCGAACATGTGACCTCTGGTTCTGCAGGAAGCAAATCTAGAGGTTTTTCTTGCCTCTGTAGCCTTTTTTTCTGTTACTAGGTAATGGTAACCAAAGCCAATTTTAGAGAATTGAAGAACAAATTTATCAATTCCTTGTCAGTCCTAATAGCCAGGAAATGAGGGAGCAAGTACCCACCACCCAGTTGCTTTTGTATCAGAAGTACAAATGTCCTAAGGTCGCATGCTCACGAAAACTTCTGAATTATCAACAAGATAAAAAGTAAGCTTTGTCTCAGTGTAAAATCAAAGTTACTTTGTTATTGTACGGAAATATTTTCTAGACTTTTCGACTTCAATATTCAGGAGTGACGGTAGTGGGTGCAGGGATGCAGCTGGCTTGCCTTTGGGCAGCAAACAACAAGGGTGTCTTGTTATGCTAATAAAAATGATAATTCGCTATGTCAACGTTCAATGAGGGTCCAGGTGGGAGTTTAATGTTAAGTGTTATTGGACAAATTTCTGAGCTGTTAAGTGTTATAGAAGCAATGATTTTGCAGTTAACTGTTATATTAAATTTTACAGAGATTTAAGAGTTACACAGTATATGTTTCATCATTTTCTTCTTTATTATCGTCATCATCATCGCCAATGATGGTAAAATCATAATCATCACTATCATTATCACTATCATCATCAATCACGAACACTACCACCATCATCATCATCATCATCTTCATCGTTTTGTCATCATCATCATCATCACCATCATCACCATCATCATCATCATCATCATCATCATCATCATCATCATCATCATCATCATCATCATCATCATCATCATCATCATCAATATCATCATCATCAATATCATCCTCAATATGAAGGTAATTTATCAACATTTTCATCACGATCGTGACCATCATTATACATCGGTGGACGAAATCATGAAAAAGTTAGTCAGCAACCCCAAAAAGAAAAATGTGGCAGGATTTTGTAAAACCAAGTCATTTTCCTTTCATAAAAGGTGGTTTTACTGTGCCGTGGCATCACTAACTGTTAGCTGTTTTTCGGCTTAATTTTCAAGTGTTAAATGTTATTTCATGAAATTTTTTGAAGTTATCTGTTCTATTGACCCCCCCCCCCCATCTGGGTCCTCTTCAATACTATACAGCGGGAGAAAATATAGAAGAACTACTCACATCAGTTGAAAGATTCTTATCAGCGTAATGTTGTTTATCATTCGGTTGCTGTTGCTCCTCTCGATTGTTCATTCTCTCAATTGCTCTTTTTTTCTTTGCCAATCAATTCCATTTTTATACACGGTTTTTTATAAGAAAAAAGTATATAAGAACACAAGACTTCAGAGGCTGAAAAGTTAAGAACATGCTAAGAACATTACAAGGCTTTGTGAAGCTAGAACAAGTTAGAATTTAATTTCTTAAGTGGCACTGTCCTGTTCTCTATTCTAGAAAAGAGGTAAACTATCAATCATTGTGACCATCTGAAATTTTTACATGTGTTCCCCCCTTTTCGTAGCAATTATCGCCTTATTTGAAAAACAGCAGCTTCTTGATAAGGAAGAAAATTAAGAACATGTTAAGAATGTTTTAAGCCTTGAAATTGAAAAAATTAGGAACATTGCATGGCTTTCTTCAATTTCAGTGTTCTTATAAAAAAAAAACGTGTTCCACCTAAATCAAAGTCAAAAACAAAAATTTGGGGGCGTGGTAAATTTCTTTTAACTCAGAAACATGAAAGCTATACTAGTTGCGCTGACATGAAAGCTACATTGAGTTTGTGGAAACATGAAAGCTATAAGTTGTTAAGTTGTGCCAATACTGTTTGCCAACATATTGGCGTAAAATAGGCCAACATGTTGGTCCGTTTTACCATACCATCACAACATCTGAGATGTTTTCGGTTGACGACGTCATCTACAAATGTTCTTTGCGAACGAGGCCGAAGAGAAAGGAGCTGTTTGTTTATTTCTCGCTATTTCGGTTTACGACAAAAAGAAAAAAGGTCGTGGTCCAATCCAAATCATCAGTTTAAATCTTTTTTTCATACCAAGGTCTCCAAAATAACGACCGAAACTGATAATGTTGTGCCAACATGTTGACGAGACATACACGCAGTTTTTTATAAGGAACCGCTTTATAAGGAACATACATGTAGAAGGCCCGAAAATTTAAAGAACTTATACTACTAAAGAGAAAATCATTAAGGAACTTTTGAATGTTGAATACTTTTATCACTGCAAATAATCAAAAATTAGAAAGCCAGTTCCATTCATTTGCAGTCGAAAATCGCATAAATTGTACGCTAAGTTTGTATCCAATGTTTCTTCAGTAGTCTCGAGCTTTGCTCACATGCAAATGTCTCTCTTTTATTGTTAGGACCACTGTATGTACAGTTAAAATTAAGGAACTATTAAGGAACTTTTGGAACTACAATTGCCTCAAAAGAGGCCCAAAAATAAGGAACTTTAAGAACTAGGCCTTGAGGTAGGTTCCTTATAAAAAAAGCGCGTACACGCAGTTTTTCTATAAGCAGCCAAGATGTAGAAGGCCTTAAAGTTTAAGCAACGTATAGTACCACAGGAAAGAAACCTAAGCGATTTCTAAAATTTTCAATAATTTATATCACTGTAAGCAATTAAGGATTGATCAACAAAGAAGCTATTTCCATTCATTTGTCGTAAAAACTTGCATATCAACGGAGTGTTTTTCTTTAAGTGAGGCATTTCTTTGAGGGGTTTCCATTTAACTTTCAATACAAAGTTTCTAATGGTAACAATATCAGCAAGGCGAAATGATTCCAGTCATTTTATGTGCAATGTTAGATTTGCGCTGTTTTCCTAGCCTCTATACTATTCTCAGGGCAAAAAGATACAGTAGAAATTAAGCAGCTACTAAGCAACTCTTGCTACTAAAAGGTGGCCATAAAAGGTCCAAAAATAAGCAACTTTTTTAACTAGGGCCGAGCGACGTTGCTTTTAAAAAAACTGCGTGTAGCAAACCGTACCAATACATCAATTTTGTTAAAACCGATGAATATGTTGGCCAAAATTTTTAAACATGCTTTACAATAGACCATTTCGGGGTTCACGACGCCATCTTCTAAGTGGGGCAAAAACCTCTCTAAATTCAATGGCGGCCTATATGAGAAAAGTTTTAAATTCGTATTCTGAGAAAATGAGCTCTCAATTTGTCTCCAATTTATCAGATTTCGATGTAGAATACACTTTTCAAGCATAACAAAGAGTTTTAAGCCTATATTGATTGAAATTTAGCCTGTACTCAATATGAATTTTTGCCGGTTTTGCCCTGGTTTCGCAACAGAATTTAATGTGGCATCGCGAATTCATAGTGAGTACAGGCTAAATTTCAATCAACAACAACAACAACAACAACAACAACAAAGTACAACAACATAAAGCTGTTTCCTCAGAGTAGTTGGAGCGGGGTGGTGTAGTGTGGAGGAGCGTAGACTACGACAAATGTAATAAGTCTAGGCTGTTATTTCTAGCTTTTTCAGCTAATTTAGACCTACTAAGTATGCCGCATCCAGGCATGGGAGCCCTAGTTTCACGTCCCTTCCGAATGACGGCGGAGTGAGTTTGTTTAGTCATCCATCAGGATAGTCACCCATTTGATACTGACTTCACATGACCAAGCTTAACTTCTGTTACCTAACGGAAAGTGACTAAGCCGCTTGGTCTCTCTTCGAAGGGAGGCTATAGCTATAACAGTGTGTACTCTTGAGGCCCGACTAGACGTGGTGCAGGGAATAATCTTGGTGGTTGGAAGTTAAGGGAAGTTTTAATTGGCGTGGTGCCTGGAATTGGCGTGGTGGTCGGAAATTTGGGGAACTACTTATAGGCGTGGTGGCTGGTGGCTGGTGGCTTTCGTTGGAAGACCGCTCATATATGTGGCTTTTAATCAAACGTGGGGATTGAATAAGCGTGGTGACGAGCCATAATCTGCTATTTTTTATAAGCATGGTGGCTGAAATAACAGAGTTTTGGGTGGAATATTTTCAATAACATCATTGCCTTTACGGCACGTCCATTTGGGACTCAAGAGTAGGACCCAGAATCAAAGGGAAAAACGTTTTTCAGTATCTGCAACCATATCTTCAATGCAACGACTTCCTCGTTGCCAATGGATGCGGGTAATAGCAACTGTTCATATCGACAGATAAGAATATCAATCGATATTGTTAGTTTGCTGAAGATTTTGATTACGTTCTTTATTGTTGGATCATAACTTGGTACTTGAGCTAATAGCTTTAAAAGTGACGTAAGCGTTAGAATTGTCTGTCCATGTAATGTACACCTAGTATGTGTATGAAATAGAGGAGGCCTATTATATGTTTGCGGCTTCACGGCTTCGACCCCTATTCTGGGTGCGGCTTACGGATTTCGCAATGCTTTTTCTGCGGTTTGCAGCTTCAGAAAAAGTTGCGGCTTGCGTTTTTTGGTGTGTATTGACTTGGTTCATTTTACAACTCGAAAAATTTCGTAGCGAAAAAGTAGGAATGGTTTCTACTTTGCGAAGCGAATTATTCGCTGCACATTTGCACATATTTCTCGCGCATTCGCAGCGAAAAATTCGCTTCACACAAATTGACAGTTTATCCAGACATTTGCCTACACGATGAAGATCAACTAGCTCAAAAATTTCACGTGATTAAAAAGAAACTTTAATAAAATTTATATTCATATTCACCGTAACTCTCATACTACCAAAGTAATCCTTTGGTCCTAAGACGGTTTTTTTGGGTAGGTGTTGGGTTCAATAGGTGGCATGGCCGAGTGGTCAAGGCGTTCAGCTCACGATTTGTAGGTCGTGGGTTCAAAACTCTTCGGAACCTCTTCCCAGAAGCCTACGTTCAATTCAGCTGCTTATCCTTGCGAGGTTGCTGAATGAGTACCCAGGATATTTGTTCCAAAATATCATTCTGAAGGCACACGCTGCAGGTCCTCATTCAGTACAAGCTGCCAGAATCGTTGAACACGGAAGGAATTCTTTAGATTTTTGTTGATATTTGTCTAAGAATGTCAACAATCTTGCATGACATTGATAGGGTGTTTTCATATGATATCACAATAACGTTGTTACAATTGAATTTTGAAACGTCCAAAACGTGCAAGGTTCTTGTAATGCATTGCTGAATGCCTATGGCAATTCTATTGCTCTAGATATACAGAAAGGCAATTGTTTGAGGTAGAAAGCACCTTTCGGCTATGTTTTGCATGGTAAAAGAAAGGGGGTATTTAACTTTTCAAAACAGCGTACGACAAATCTGTTTAAGCAAAAGGATTTCCAAGGGATTTCCAAGAAAACAATAGCAATTCCAGCAAACGTGTACAAGAGTTCCCAGGAGTGAATTATCCCTCGGTTAAAAGCCCTGTAGGATTAGATATAAATTTTAAAGTGTCTTGGATGGCAAATGCTTACTGTTATTCTTTATATGTTCTTAAGTCTTTGAGTTGTACAAAACTTCAAAATTGCGATGAACAGCGGAATCATTTTTGGGCATAATTAAAAGCTTTTTTTCGTCTGACACTCCTCAGAGTATGAACGTTAGAAACAAGCCGAAACAATAGACTAAGGCGGAATTTATACCCTGAAGTGAGATTAGGATTAACTGATAGGATAAAGCAGCATGTCCCTACTAATATTCGTCTGCATAATTTTCGGCTTTTCGTTCTTTCTGATTGGTGCATTTCGAGCCGCATCTGGTTATAAATTCCCCCTTAGTCTATAGTCTCGGTCTGTTTCTAACGTTCATACTCTGAGGAGTGTCAGACGAAAAAAGCTTTTAAGTATGCCCGAAAATGATTCCGCTGTTCATCGCAATTTTGAAATATGTTCATTGTCTTCCAGTATCGAAACATGGAGTTGGTTGTGACATCTGTTTGAAAGATATAATTGGAATAAGCTGGAATTGTCAAGACTGCCCTTTGACACATCTTTGCACGACTTGCTACATGAACGACAAGCATAATCTTCAACATAATTTTCAAAGATTTGAAACCAGTGACAAACCAGGGTAACGATTAAATTGTCTTTGTTAACAACTTTGTAAAAAAATTATGCCCCCCGCCAAAAACACATTTTGTAAGAACCTTTGCTTTGTAGTATGGCTCCTAAACCCTTGTATTTGATATAACCCTTTGGATTTTCGCCCACTGTAGTGAGACTAAACTACAATCATGGACATAAATTATGAGACAGATTGAATTCTTTGACAATGTCGGCCCCTTCCCCCTTTGCCCCTTTTCAATGTTGGATTTGACAAGTGTTGAAAACAACATGAAACACCAAGAAAGTGACAGTGCGGCGACTTTTCATAGCCACAACATTGAAAAAGGGGGAGAGGGGATACAGACACTCTGAAAACAAAATTTTTCTCATAGTATTTTGTCCAAGATTTTATCTATTTCATGCTCCTTATGGGTAGAGTTTGTGGTTATAGATAGGCGTGTAGGTAAGGATATCCAAGAGCAAAGTCACTAGTCTTTGCAACTAATACATAATACAAAGAAAAAAATGCAAAGAAAATCATCAACAAATGCTGTGAAAAACTTTACAATTTAAAAAGGATCTTCGTATCCATTTGGAATCTTTAAAGTTCTTTTGGTGCTGATCTGACGTTCCAATGTGCCTTTATCCCGATTGAGGCGCATGTGCCTTACCGTGTAGTTGCTTACAGCACAGCGTCTTGGCTAAGCCCTTGAAAGTTAGTCAGTTGGTCAGTTAGTCAGTTGGTCAGTTAGTCAGTTAGTCAGCTAGTTAATTAGTCAATTAGTCAGCTAGTCAGTTAGTCAGTTACTCAGTTAGTCAGTTAGTCAGCTAGTCAATTAGTCAGTTAGTCAGTTACTCAGTTAGTCAGTTAGTCAGTTAGTCTGCTAGTCAATTAGTCAGTTAGTCAGTTAGTCAGTTAGTCAGCTAGTCAGTTAGTCAGTTACTCAGTTATTCAGTTAGTCAACTAGTCAATTAGTCAGTTAGTCAGTTACTCAGTTAGTCAGTTAGTCAGTTAGTCTGCTAGTCAATTAGTCAGTTAGTCAGTTAGTCAGTTAGTCGGTTAGTCAGTTAGTCAGTTGCTTAAAATATTGTGATCCCAGGCCTTTTTGCTTATTGACCGGTTGCCTATTATAAGTAGTGTAGCAATATAAAGATATTAAAGATATTATAATAATTTGCCTTTTGTCAACAGGGTACTTCTCTCTCCGAGAGCCGAATCCGTGAAAACAGAAGCGAAAGGATTTTTTCCGGGCGCCATTGTTGTTCGTGGATATTCTTGGGAATGGGATGATCAAGATGGCGGCGATGGCCAAGTTGGTAACATTTCTGAGATACAAGAATTTCACAGTAAGTACAGAAGGAATGTTGCTCGAGTTCAGTGGATTTCAAATGGAATATCTAATGTCTATCGCATTGGACATAATGGCAAGGTACAGTACAACTCACTTCCTTACTGACATTATAACCATGACTCGCACTACTGTTGTACAGAGTGACTCTGATTATATAAACAATTATGCTAAAGTATATCGAAGGGTGTATCTGCTCATAAATCTCGTACACCTTGACTATAAATTAGCACCAGTCTTTCCGAACCAATCTTTTTGAAACTTGTAAATCCTCTGCAAACGTCAGTTTCCTTGAATGCACTTGAATAGGACTATGCTAGACAATAATTAAAGGAAAAGTCCTTTAAAAAGTTAAAATTAGAAGTTCGATACCAAATCCAATCGTTTTTAGGGCGTATTTTTTTGGTAACCTCCTGATTTTGGCAGGTTTTCAAAAATCTGTAAAAGGTAGACTTAGCAGGAAAAAGTTTCCTGCACCAAAAAACACAGCTGCCAAGAACGGTAGGCTGATCAGAACAAACTCAAACTAAACCATTCATTATACAGGGAGAACGAGATTCCTTTCGATGTCTGCAAAACCTTCCAGCTTTAGGGACAGAAGGTTTTGGAGTCCTGCAAAACCTGCCGTTTTCAGAAGACTGTACCTAAAAAATACGTCTCGAAGTCTGCAGAAAAGAGAAGGCGTCTGCTGAAAACAGAATGTGACCAAAGATATACGCCCTTAGATTCATCATGAAATAAATTTTTTCATAGGCAATTAGTCTTATACATATCTTGGTAAATCTAAAAAAGTTACGAAATTGTCACAAAAGAAGGATAAAAAGATGTATAAATCCAGTTTATCTCGTTCGCTATATCAAGAAGTGATACACTCCTCGAATTACTTACAACAGCTTATAAAATAAAAGCATGTTCGTAGTTAGTTCGTACCCAGGCGCAAAATGCGGATCCTCGATTCTATGGAGGATCAAAGACGTATATTAAGGTGTCTCTTGTAGTGGCTGTCCAAGCGACTTTTTGTAATTGAAAGGGATCTTTGCTTCTTTCTTTAGGGAATCTCTTACCTTTTACTACAATCTTGGACAAAAATTATGAGACAAACTGACAATTTCATTAATATTTGTATTACCGTTGTATTTTACCCCTCCCCCTTACTCAATGTTGATCAAATGGCATGGAATTGTTTTCATTATCACTCAACATTGATCCAAGGAGGGAAGGGTGAGTGAGCTATTGATTAGCGAAACTGAAGTTAAGGAATTGCTGGACTAACTCGGAGTCTTCTGTGTGTCTCATTATATTTTGTCCAAGATTGTAGCAGAGAATAATCTTGCAACAATTGAATATTTCTTGATCTTATTTGTTACTTGACAAATCAAAAGGGTTGCTCGAGCTTCAGCCTAGAATGAAACATAGTAATTATTGCTTTTCAAGGTTGATTTGAAATGTGTCAAACCTGCTGTTGGTGGGTTTTATTACAAACAGCATATGCCTATGCTTGGAGAGAAAATTGCCAATCCGGCTGCCATGCAGTTGGCATCAGTTACCAACCCCGCTGCTCTTCAGGTAGCGAATATACAACAAGCCTCTGCAATGGCATCTAAGCTCCTTTTATGTTGCGAAGACAACGATCTTTTGTATCGTGTTGTAGCTACCATACAATTGTGGAAAAGTTAAATTTTTCGTATGTAAGAGTCGAAGACAAAGCGACCATGAGCCATAAGATAAGCTATTAATGCAGCAGCTTTTTAAGGTTTCCTTCGAAAAGAAAAACAAAAATAAGCCGGGCCTGGTAAAAATGCTTTTAGTTCAATGAGTAAGTAAGTTAAGTACATTGCTAGTTGGAAAGTTATAATAATGTTTTTGTTTATTGGTTTCATTGATAGTTGCTTATACTTTGTTAGCTATATAGTTAAATTTTTTGTGGGTTGGTTAGTTGGTTGATTAGTTATTCAGTTAGTTAGTTAGTTAGATAGTTATTTAGCTAGGTAGTTAGTTGCTTCAGTCAGTTAGTTAGTTAGTTAGTTAGTTAGTTGGTCATTAAGTTAGATAGTTAGTTAGTTAGTTAGCTTAGTTGGTTAAGTGATTATTTAGTTGAAAACTTGGTTAGCTAGTTAGTTAGTTAGTTAGTAAGTTCGTAAGTAAGTTACTGAGTCAGTTATTTGCTTTGCTTTTTACTGATCAGTTATTTACTAAGTTAGTTACAGAGTTACTTATCTACTTAGTTCGTCGGTTAGTCAGTTAGTAAGTTCGTCAGTTAGTTAGCCAGTAAGTCAGTCAGTTAGTCAATTAGTCAGTTAGTCAGTTAGTCAGTTAGTCAGTTGGTCAGTTAGTCAGTTAGTCAGTTAGTCAGTTAGTCAGTTAGTCAGTTAGTCAGTTAGTCAGTTAGTCAGTCAGTTAGTCAGTTAGTCAGTTAGTCAGTTAGTCAGTTAGTCAGTTAGTCAGTTAGTCAGTTAGTCAGTTAGTCAGTTAGTCAGTTAGTCAGTTAGTTAGTCAGTTAGTTAGTTAGTTTAGTCAGTTAGTCAGTTAGTTAGTTAGTTAGTTAGTCAGTTAGTTAGTCAGTTAGTCAGTTAGTTAGTCAGTTAGTCAGTTAGTCAGTTAGTCAGTTGGTCAGTTAGTCAGTTAGTCAGTTAGTTAGTTAGTTAGTTAGTTAGTTAGTTAGTTAGTTAGTTAGTCAGTTAGTCAGTTAGTCAGTTAGTCAGTTAGTCAGTTAGTCAGTTAGTCAGTTAGTCAGTTAGTCAGTTAGTCAGTTAGTCAGTTAGTCAGTTAGTCAGTTAGTCAGTTAGTCAGTTAGTTAGTTAGTTAGTTAGTTAGTTAGTTAGTTAGTTAAGTTAGTTAGTTAGTTGCTTAGTTAATTGGTTAGCTAGTTAATTCATTAGCTAGTTAGTTAGTTAATAAGTTAGTTAGTTAGTTATTTATTCATTTGGTTAGTTGGTAGCTAGGTACGTATATATCTATTGCAGGAACAACACGTAACTTTTACAGGCTAGTGTTAACACTTGAGCAGTTTCACTTCTTTGTGATGACTAAACAAATATACATATTTTTTATTGTACAATGATTGACAGTATTGAAGCAGACAGTGTTGTTTCCGCTCTAGTTTAAACGTAATTGCACATTCTCTATATCTGCAGTCTTAAGGAGTTTAGAAATGATGAATAATAATGTTTCCTAGGACATTGGGAAAACAGGCGTTGTTCAGTATTTGACCGAGAAGAACGACGTCACAGTGGCATTTGAAGAAAGCAATTCAAGATGGACTCTCAATCCAATATTATTGAAAAAGGTAGCATGAACTAAAACGTTTATTTTGAACTATACAGTAACATTCCATTAATATTCAAACAAAATTTAAGCTTTGTTCAAATAAGCGGTGCCAGTAACAGAAACGAGCCGTGCCAGTAACAATCTGGTATGGCAAAGACTCAAAACTTGGCAAGATTCTTTCCGGCCTTCAGAGCTTGTTTTAGGCTGGATTTGGTTCCTTTTGTGTGGAGCTGGGAATAGAAATCTCTGGAGCTGGAAAATTGTATCTAATGTCTTTGTCACATTTCGTTCCAATGAAACAGTTCCACTGTATTGATTTCGATGGTACTGTTGCTTGAAACTGTATCAATCAGCTGATTTCATTGATTCATCTTTTTGTTGTAGAATATAGCTAGACTTAGCCATGAAGAAATTTTTTTCTATTGATTTTGCGCTAAAATTTTGAGCCACTTTAAATTTGCAGGGAAGCATGAGTTCCGTTCCGTCACCTAAGACAATTTGAAGTTGGTAGCAGATTAAAAATGCTTTCACAAGTTGAAATGAATCATATTTGTAGCTGTGGATAAAAATATCGAAAATACAAATCAATAATATTGAGGTGAAAAAGGATAAGAAATGATACTTTGGATTTTTCACTTTTTCGCGCCGGAATAATTTGTTTGATGATTTGTGGAGCTAGAAATTTTCCTTAAACAAGCCCCTGCCGGCGTTGTATTGTGCCCGTTACCATTTCTCTGTATTCTCTTGCTCTCACTTGCAAATTCTATCATTCAGGCTTGCAAACGAAACGAGAAGGTTTGGTCTGGTAGTCAATTTCACATTTGACAACTTCTGGCACGGCAGTGGCTCAGTGTCCGCATCAACGACCTGTTATTGCCTATAGCCACTGTTGTGCAGAATGACTAAATGGGTCTTGCAAACACTCTAGCTCAAGCTAAATTCACTAAGTGACTTAATTGTCTTGCCATTGCCGCACCAGAGGTTATTACTCTACACGGCGGAGCGACTCTGACACGATGTTTTATAGGCCTTTTATTCTATGGATTGCGGAGTTTTACATGATAGAGCAACTTTCTCCATTATTCCATGACATTTCGCTCCTGTCTCCCAATGCACTCTTTGCAAGCAGCAACTGCAGCCTCCTCAAAACAACACAAAATTAATACGCAACAACAACTAAACTGCTGTTTGCCCCAAGTTGGTTATAGTAGCGTATTTGTGTGAACCAAGTGCTGCGATTTCTTGACTCTTTGATGAGCAAAGTAATTTCTTGTGAATCTCTTTCTTATACAAAGCATGTAACAATTTTGAAATGAACGACAGGTAACCCAAGAAAATGCTAATGTTTTAAACTTTTTTCTTATTCATATCTAAGTAATATTTGACTGGGATTCGAACCAATGACCTTCTGGACAACAAGCCAGTTGACTACTCCAATGCACTAAACAGGGCAATGAAGTAGCCAGCCCAACTCGAGGTCCCTCCAGCCACAGGTCTCCTCCACAGCCAAGGTATGTTCAGTTCACTATATGTTCTATGCTCTGATGAAGGCTTTAAACCGAAGCACAAAGAAACACCTTGGCTGTGGAGGAAGACCTATGGCTGGAAGGACCTCGATTTATAACAATTATAACAATTGTGGTAGCCCACTTATGATGAATATATATCATGTGTCAGCATAGGTTCAGCTCACGAAGTAATATTTGATTCATTTTTGTATCAGGAGCCACTTCTGAAAACACTGAAGGAAGGTGATACAGTGAGGCTTATCAGTGATGTGAAACTTGCAAAGCGGTTATATGAATCACAAGTGAGGGAATGGACCGATGAAATCAGTGAGGTAAGCTGCAATCTAATGTTTTTCGTCTCATAGAAATCTTATCATTATGCATTCAATATTATGGTTATTTGTCGTTTAACCTTATCTCGCCTGGTCTTTTCAGACTGTAATTAACCGGTGGGGGGGGGGGGGCTTCTGTGTATCTAGATAACTGCTTCCAAATATCTAAATGTTCAACAAACCAGTAAAGGATTTCAAAAGTAAATTTTCTTTGCAAATTCTTTTACTGATTTATCTCGATAACCGCAGTATCTGACTAAATGCAAAAGATAACATGCTCAACACTGCTGTGAATTTTTGCTTATCATACAGTAAAAAAAAACAAAAATTTCTTCTGAAGTCATTATAGAGTGCAGTAAGACGGTTCCATGCAATGGTTATGAAAGGAAATTAAAATTCTATTATTGAATTCCATCAATGTTTTTGGCAGAGGAGTAAAAGGTTAGATGGGAGAGTCCCTAAGGGGGCATAGGGTGATCAGTTGTATCCATTTTTTATTTCATAAATGCTAACCGTAGCTAAATGAAGATATGTTACAACTTACATTAGTCAGATGTGTCGTTTTGCTTCGACCTTAGGCCCTGGCCAAGCGATCAAACATTGTTGGTTCAACATTTTAAATTTGCTTTGCAACAAATTTTTGACGGTCAGTGACCGTTTTATCGTAACTTTTTCCTGACTCTGGTTAAATATTCTTTTGTTTTCCTCAAAGTGTTCATATTTTTTCTACTTATATTCATGTTTTAGTGTTTGGGAAATATCGGAAAAATCACGAAAACATTTTTAGATGGAAATCTGCGTCTTGCCATTGGTCAAAACAATCATGTTATACCAATAGAGATGATTGAAGAGAAAATTGAACAAATTGCAGACCTGACTGTTAAACAAGGTACGAAAAGACTTATTCCATAAGTCATAGTTATCCCCATGCTTATTATAAAGCTGCAACTACATGTGCAACTTTTTTCCTGAATTGTTGACAGGACATAACAAAAATTGCCGCCGCGGCAGTAAAACTGCAAATCACAAGTGTAGCCAGGGGTAGATTTTCGAACTAAATGTTCTGCAACCTTAGCAAACACGGTCGAACATTATTTTGGTGGAACTTTTCGCGACATGTTTGGTTTGTGGCCAAAAATATCGCAGCGTGTAGCCGGCTCTTTGATTTGGCAACGCAACACATTAAATTTTTCACATGCGCGTTTTCCTAAAAATCCTTTATAACCCATTTTTATCGCGAAAGTTTATAGGCGCAGAACTTCTGTCCCGGCAGTTTTGTTGCAGCCTGTAGCTATGTCAGGATTGCTAAGAACATGGCATTTTTTCTGCCTCGTGTCGCCAGAACAGGTAAAAAAATTGCATGTGTAGCCGCGGCTTAACACATTTTGAAGCTTGAAATTCTGCCTTTTTCCATTGAGTTGCAATTGCTATAGATTTAGCATCATAGGCCTCGATCTAGACAAGGCAATTTTTGTGTCAGTTTCGACGTGTCTTCTCTTTGAATTAATCTTGACCACAGAAAGTGTTTCGGTACATTTGGCCCTATCAGGTTTTAAATGAACATGCGAATGTGTGCTTGCTGATGATTAGATTTTTCAGCCTACTATCCCCCTCTCTGAAGGCCATCATTTTTTGCTGCCATTAAACGACATCGACTTAATTTGGCTCGGATAAACCTCGATGAAACAACGATTTGTAAGCCTCGACATTTTAATTTATGACTAAGAGCTCAAAAATTTTGAAAGTCCAAGAGCTCGGAGTGTTTTCTCAACGTTATTCATATAATTCTCCCATTTTAGTTGATCCTCAACCTGGAAAACAAGGTATCTAGCATTTATGAAGATATAAATATTTGCATTGCCCATTTTAAACAAAAGAAACCACAGATCGATTTTCAGATGTTGGGCAAGTAGAATATGTTACGAAAGCATTTAAGATATATCACATTTTGGTTTGTGGCCCGAGGGGAGTACTTGATATATCTTGGGTACTGGGGGCGTGCCGCCCTAAAGAGTCAGATTTTGGTATCAGCAAGGGTCTTAATTTTCTTAAAATTGGTATATATAATAAGGGTATAAATTTCTCCATTTTGGGTATAAAAGTGGTAAAAAACGGTCTTATTTTTGTTTTTTGTTTTTTCACTTTTCTTGGTGAATTTTGATTCGAACTGACATATTATAGTACATTTTAGCATATATAGTAGTGTACGAGTTATTATTTTGGTATAATTTGGGTATACATTTTAGGAATTTTGTATTAATATGGGTATTTGGCATTCTGTTTCTTCGGCGGCACTTCCCTATCCATCACCAAGTCAAGTACCCCCCCCCGCCTCACCGGGGAGTTTGAGGCCATTGATAATTTTGGAGAAATTCAAAGTTAAAATGTGGTCTATTTATACGTATCTTAACTGTGCGACTAAGATGCAACAAATTAAGCCACAATTTAAATTTTTCGCCACAATTTATAATAAAACGTGGACCAAGAAAGGAGTCTTGTGGCGCCCCAATTAGTACTCCGGGCCATCAAAAATAACGACAATTGAATGCATTACTATATTTGGGGTTTGAATGACTATAAAAAATTATATTTCAAGTTTAATGAAGAGTACAGCACGGAATAAGATTTCTAAAATACAGGTAAAAAGGCTAGCTATCTTTTAATTAATCGCAAGTTGTTCGGGACAACAGCCTATAAAATATGTGCTAAATGCAGCTGCAGAGCGTCCATACCCAATGAGCGTCTATCCTTGAAAGAGCAACCCTTTTGAAAATGGGTGCCCTGGTCATTTTTAGTCACATGATGTTCGTAATATGGCGTAGCTATCAGTACCTTGCACCTTGCAACAGTAAAAATCCGCACATGCTTCATTCATTAAGAACCTGCAGTCTGAATTTTATATTCTCTATCCAGTAAATAAGAAAACTTTTATACTAATGTCCGAAGAGGTTATTAATTGAGGGGAATCGGACTCACTATGGAGTGTAAACGCAGTTCGTGTTGGGTTAACTTTTTTCATTGACTAGAAGAACATTGCATTCAGAACATCCAGAAGCAGGATCTGCTACGTTGCTTAACCTTGAATTATGCTTAGACATTCTTATAAGAACCTTTACCTCTGATCATGGTATATAGTTGAAGGTACTGTGGTGAAATCCAGCTGATTCGTGGTGTCAAATGTTCAGTGTGGTCAGGGTTCAAGCCCAGCCCCGGTAGCGTCACGGCCAGGGTCGAGGTCTCGATTAGTTAACCTACTTCTGAGATCCTAGTGACTGGCGCTAAAAACACCATTTCACCTTGATATATCTTCACATCAAAAATGAACCTAAACAGGCTGTGTTCAAAAACTTAGGTTCTTATATGCAGGTTTTTACTGTATGCATCTATCTTGAAGAATTAGCTTGAAGCACCAGCATTGCCAGATCTGTGCCCATGCAATCAATTCACTATGTATTAAATGTAGCAGCTAAATACTCCATCTCGTTAGCTGAACATGGAAGACTCGATAGTGTCGTACTGGTAGAATGCTCACGAGAGGATAGATACGGGAAGCAGAGAGGGTTATGAGAGTTTAACCCTAATGTTTTGCACCCTTCAAGCTTTTTTGAACTGTTCTGCTCTGTGATGGATGTAAGCTTCGAAACCAGACAGAATTTAAGCTTTAATATTTTACACTCTTTTTCATAAGAAATATTTTATAACAACACGAGCCTGGATTTTGCCTAGATTTTAAGAACAAATTAAGAACAAGCTGAGGCTGGCCTTTTCAAAAGCCCTAAGAATATCAGCTAAATATGTAAGCAAGATATGTAAGCAACAAAGAAATAGACGAGGATGCTGCATTTTCACATAAACCTAGTACCACCCCAGGCATTCATTGAAAAACCATAGATATCTAAGTAACCAAGGAATTAAGAAAAGTTTAAGAACATTTCAGACTCGAAAACGGCAAAATTTTAAGAACAGCCAGCCTCAATGAAAATTTCCTGGTTCTTATATAAAAAGTGTAACTACAATGTGATACAAAAAATTCCGTAATAATAACAATAGGTTATACGTGACATTGCCTTATATGGTAAGCGGTCATGTCAAAACCACATATAAATGCCTATTTTTAACAGTAAATCTTGTCAGAATCGACTGGTTTATTGCAAGGTAATAGAAAATAGCTACTTGAAACAAAATATAAAAAATTTCTGGATTTTTATTGATATTAAGGAAGGTCGAATATTGACCAACAATACCATGCTTTGATTATGATGTCACAACGACGTTATGATTAAAGTGGGAGAAGCCCAATTTACCACCATTACTCATAATACATCGGCCAATGCCCGTGGCAGTTTCATTGCTCTAGCTTTAGGGGAAAGCAATTTCTGGAGGGAGCGGAAAGCTCCCCCAGCTATGTTGGATCAAAAAAGCCCGTAGGATAAGGGTTAAGCTATGAACTTGCTAGACCATGGCATCAAGTCTTCCTCGGTTTCGAATAGATAAACAAACTAAACAAATTAAATATTACTTTGATTCGAAGAAGGAATTGGAAATTCAATTATTTCATTATTTAGAGACACACCTTTTCGACGAAAGTTCGCCATTATGGAAATTTTAACAGTAAAAACATTTGCCATTTTTTAAGAATTAAAAAAAAATTATATAGCACTAAAGATGGACATATTCCGAAAAGCTTTTGCATATTATTATCATACTTTTTATCAATAAAAGGAAATTTTTAAATTTCGTGATATAAGGTTTTCGATACCAAAGTATAATTGAACAGCCAAGGTTTAGTCTAGTTGCCAAGTTCTACTCTCTTTGTGCTTATTGGTTCTATGAGGATTTAAAGATTGCAATTTTACAAGTACTTAGGCCAGTCGGGGTAACAATTTCCCCCACCCTTCCACCCCCCGACGGTCAAGGCCTTTATAGAATCAGGAACTATGAACGCTCATAACATCAATTACCCTGGGTGCCAGACTCTCGAAATTAAAAAACGAGATTTTTAATTTCGTTTTTAATTCGACCCCAGGGTAAACATCAATAGTACCATCGATGAAGAATGAAACTTTGTACGTAGACTAAATGAACTGAACACTTCGCTGAACATCGTCAAAAATTAAAGTTCAGTGAAAAATCCAGTTCATTTGGCCACCTTGTTCAGTCACTGCACATTTTTCAGTGAATATGTTTGATCGGAATCGAAAATGTTTGGTGAACAAAATTTGTTCAGTGCTGTGTTCAGTTTATTTCACCACTCTACTGAACAAAAAATTACAATTTACCTGATATACACATACACAAGTTAATAGTGGCTGAAAATTTCTCAAATTTTTGATTAAAAATTTCAAATTTTGCACCATTTATAAGGGATTTAACCGTGGCAAATGATTGAGGGTGTAAAATTTCACCCACAGCGATTTTTCCCGGTTTAATCCTTTATAGAATTTCAAACTTTTAACATGGATAAAATCAATATCTTAAAGACGGCTATCTCTAAAATATGGATTATGGAATGATGGAGTGGAATGATGGAATGATGGAATGGAATGATGGAATGGTATTAAAATGCATAAATGCAAAAGAAAAGCAATTTCCAAACACATCGCGACAATATTTTTAATTTTGAAAGTATAATGAAACAAAAACAGAGCCATTCCATATTTTAGAAAAATATGGAATGGCGAATTCTCAAAATTACTCGCTTCTTTTGCTGAAACCTTCCCCAAGGGTTGTATATGCCTTACAAACACATCTGAGTAGAAATTAAGAAGATTTGGAGTCAATTGAAGGAGTTACGAGGCCATTCCATATTTTAGAAAAATATGGAATGGCGAATTCTCAAAATTACTCGCTTCTTTTGCTGAAACCTTCCCGCTAGGGTTGTATATGCCTTACAAACACATCTGAGTAGAATTTATGAAGGTTTGGAGTCAATTGAAGGAATAATAAGGCCATTCCATATTTTAGAAAAATATGGAATGGCGAATTTTCTCAAAATTACTCGCTTCTTTTGCTGAAACCTTCCCCAAGGGTTGTATATGCCTTACAAACACATCTGAGTAGAAATTAAGAAGATTTGGAGTCAATTGAAGGAATAATAAGGCCATTCCATATTTTAGAAAAATATGGAATGGCGAATTCTCTCAAAATTACTCGCTTCTTTTGCTGAAACCTTCCCCTAGGGTTGTATATGCCTTACAAACACATCTGAGTAGAAATTAAGAAGATTTGGAGTCAATTGAAGGAGTTACGAGGCCATTCCATATTTTAGAAAAATATGGAATGGCGAATTCTCAAAATTACTTGCTTCTTTTGCTGAAACCTTCCCCCTAGGGTTGTATATGCCTTACAAACACATCTGAGTAGAAATTAAGAAGATTTGGAGTCAATTGAAGGAATAATAAGGCCATTCCATATTTTAGAAAAATATGGAATGGCGAATTTTCTCAAAAATTATATAAGCTTTATAAACACACCGAGAAGAAATTATCTCAAAATCGAGAAATACTGGACGGAAGCTTGAAACATGATTCTCAAGGAAAATGCTAATTTCCAAGTTAAGCACTACTGTACTGGGCGGCCATAACCACTGTGGTCTGGTCTGATTGATAATTTGACAGATCCACTTGAAAAATTCAGACTAATGGCGACGCAAATATGCAATCATTCATATCACATTTGTAAATATGGTAGGCTATCTGCAAAACAAGGAATTGTAAAATTACTGTATTGATGCAGTGCATAAGTTAACTATGGTAAAACGCACAAATCGAAAGTTTGACATAAAAAATGTTCGAATTCGATGACTTGATTTTGCAAGTTTTTCTCACTCGCATATACTTTAGCTGAGCAAAAAAATACCAACTTTCACAACTCGTAGTTCCTCTACTCCAAACCTTGATTATTTATTCTGAGATGTGTTTGAAAGTTTTATTTTACCCTGGAGGAAGGTTTCAGGATAAAGAAGCGAGCAATTTTGAGAACTTCGCCATTCCATATTTTTCTAAAATATGGAATGGCCTTATTATTCCTTCAATTGACTCCAAATCTTCTTAATTTCTACTCAGATGTGTTTGTAAGGCATATACAACCCTTGGGGAAGGTTTCAGCAAAAGAAGCGAGTAATTTTTGAGAATGGCCTTATTATTCCTTCAATTGACTCAAATTTCTTAATTTCTACTCAGATGTGTTTGTAAGGCATATACGCCATTCCATATTTTTCTAAAATATGGAATGGCCTTATTATTCCTTCAATTGACTCCAAACCTTCATAAATTCTACTCAGATGTGTTTGTAAGGCATATACAACCCTAGGGGGAAGGTTTCAGCAAAAAGAAGCGAGTAATTTTTGAGAAAATTCGCCATTCCATATTTTTCTAAAATATGGAATGGCCTTATTATTCCTTCAATTGACTCCAAATCTTCTTAATTTCTACTCAGATGTGTTTGTAAGGCATATACAACCCTAGGGGGAAGGTTTCAGCAAAAAAATATGAAGCGAGTAATTTTGAGAAAATTCGCCATTCCATATTTTCTAAAATATGGAATGGCCTTATTATTCCTTCAATTGACTCCAAATCTTCTTAATTTCTACTTAGATGTGTTTGTAAGGCATATACAACCCTAGGGGAAGGTTTCAGCAAAAAGAAGCGAGTAATTTTTGAGAAAATTCGCCATTCCATATTTTAGAAAAATATGGAATGGCCTTGTTATTCCTTCAATTGACTCCAAACCTTCATAAATTCTACTTAGATGTGTTTGTAAGGCATATACAACCCTAGGGGAAAGGTTTCAGCAAAAAGGAGCAAGTAATTTTTGAGAAAATTCGCCATTCCATATTTTTCTAAAATATGGAATGGCCTCGTAACTCCTTCAATTGACTCCAAACCTTCATAAATTCTACTTAGATGTGTTTGTAAGGCATATACAACCCTAGGGGGAAGGTTTCAGCAAAAAGAAGCGAGTAATTTTTGAGAAAATTCGCCATTCCATATTTTTCTAAAATATGGAATGGCCTTGTTATTCCTTCAATTGACTCCAAACCTTCATAAATTCTACTTAGATGTGTTTGTAAGGCATATACAACCCTAGGGGAAAGGTTTCAGCAAAAAGAAGCGAGTAATTTTTGAGAAAATTCGCCATTCCATATTTTAGAAAATATGGAATGGCCTTGTTATTCCTTCAATTGACTCCAAACCTTCATAAATTCTACTCAGATGTGTTTGTAAGGCATATACAACCCTAGGGGAAGGTTTCAGCAAAAAGAAGCGAGTAATTTTGAGAAAATTCGCCATTCCATATTTTTCTAAAATATGGAATGGCCTAATTTTGAGAAAATTCGCCATTCCATATTTTTCTAAAATATCCTTCAATTGACTCCAAATCTTCTTAATTTCTACTCAGATGTGTTTGTAAGGCATATACAACCCTAGGGGAAGGTTTCAGCAAAAAGAAGCAAGTAATTTTTGAGAAAATTCGCCATTCCATATTTTTCTAAAATATGGAATGGCCTTATTATTCCTTCAATTGACTCCAAATCTTCTTAATTTCTACTCAGATGTGTTTGTAAGGCATATACAACCCTAGGGGGAAGGTTTCAGCAAAAAGAAGCGAGTAATTTTGAGAAAATTCGCCATTCCATATTTTTCTAAAATATGGAATGGCCTTATTATTCCTTCAATTGACTCCAAATCTTCTTAATTTCTACTCAGATGTGTTTGTAAGGCATATACAACCCTAGGGGGAAGGTTTCAGCAAAAAGAAGCGAGTAATTTTTGAGAAAATTCGCCATTCCATATTTTTCTAAAATATGGAATGGCCTCGTAACTCCTTCAATTGACTCCAAACCTTCATAAATTCTACTTAGATGTGTTTGTAAGGCATATACAACCCTAGGGGGAAGGTTTCAGCAAAAAGAAGCGAGTAATTTTTGAGAAAATTCGCCATTCCATATTTTTCTAAAATATGGAATGGCCTTGTTATTCCTTCAATTGACTCCAAACCTTCATAAATTCTACTTAGATGTGTTTGTAAAAGGTTTCAGCAAAAAGAAGCGAGTAATTTTTGAGAAAATTCGCCATTCCATATTTTAGAAAAATATGGAATGGCCTTGTTATTCCTTCAATTGACTCCAAACCTTCATAAATTCTACTCAGATGTGTTTGTAAGGCATATACAACCCTAGGGGGAAGGTTTCAGCAAAAAGAAGCGAGTAATTTTTGAGGAAATTCGCCATTCCATATTTTTCTAAAATATGGAATGGCCTCGTAACTCCTTCAATTGACTCCAAATCTTCTTAATTTCTACTCAGATGTGTTTGTAAGGCATATACAACCCTTGGAGGAAGGTTTCAGCAAAAAGAAGCGAGTAATTTTGAGAAAATTCGCCATTCCATATTTTTCTAAAATATGGAATGGCTCTGTTTTTTCATAATTAAAAATATTGTTGCATTATACTTTCAAAATTAAAAATATTGTCGCGATGTGTTTGGAAA
The DNA here is from genome assembly GCA_014526335.1 of Chrysaora quinquecirrha. Taxonomy (NCBI): domain Eukaryota; kingdom Metazoa; phylum Cnidaria; class Scyphozoa; order Semaeostomeae; family Pelagiidae; genus Chrysaora; species Chrysaora quinquecirrha. The sequence continues at coordinate 1,104,022 of JACTAT010000063.1, read as the reverse complement.
TTGCTTTTCTTTTGCATTTACGCATTTTGATACCATTCCATCATTCCATTCCATCATTCCATCATTCCACTCCATCATTCCATAATCCATATTTTAGAGATAGCCTTTTGTTGCGTAAGGATAAACAGTTGCATATTTTGTTACCGTCCGGTTTCGGGTTGTCAAGTTTTAAAGTCAATTTATTCAGAGATACTAACCCATATCATTATGATATTTGCACGAAATATCTCACTTGAGTTGAGTATCATGTAGTATTAATTTCAAGGAATTTCTGCTTAAGAATAAATTATTTATAAATTATTTAGCTAGGGGGTCCCTTTATATTGGGCCACCCTGTATATTTAAATGTTTATATAGATATTTTTTCGTGTGGAATGATGAAGAAGCATAAATATATTCTGTAGGCTCAGATGCCAATCAAGAAATAAAATTGATGCAAGCAGCAAAAGTCGGTGACATCAAAGAAGTAAAAGACTTGCTAGAATCCCATCCTCATGATGTAAGTACATCCATTATTTGGTAGCCAAGCCAGTAGCCTCCTGCAAGTTAATAACATTTCGAAAATTAAAGCTAAAATTATAATTTAGAGGATTTTGCACGCTAAATAGCTAATCATGATGAGCTTACATGAATGACTTTACACTCGTTTTAGCTATTGATTCCACAAGCTTAAAGTACTATAGGACCGGACCCGTTTGCACTGTGTTCAGCAGTTGCCGACAAAGTTAAAAAATTTCCGACCCTCCCGCCTATTAGATCCTGAAGGCTATTCGAACCCCAACTTATTCCGAATCTCAAGAGAATGGCAGCTGCAGGAGGACAACACACCGAGCCATAAACACGCTACAATAAGCTGGTCTGCTCACCCATATAATCATGGCCTAAATCTCTATACAGCCCTTAATTTTTCAAGCTAAACAACTCTGGGGTGTTCAATCGTCCCACTTATGAGATGCTTCATGAGATTCCCACCCATCGTCTACTGTTTTTAATCCACAGAAATTAGGCACCAAAATAAAGTTGTGCATTGGTAACAAACGTATGTGTTTTAAAATCATAATACTCAAACTACCTCGCTTTTCATCCTTCTATACCTGACTTACAATCTTTAATCCATCTTTCATCTAAGTACGTACTTATTACATAATTAGCGCTTGAAAGTGGCAACCTAGAATATTTTTGGGGTTTAGAGCTTAAGTTGCTAGAACTCCATACAAGCAGGGGCGGCGCCAGCCGCTAAAATGTGGGGTGGACTAGCGAGCAAAGTCTGGGGGATTGGGGGATTTTAGGGACCACGCCCTTTAGAATTCCAGAAAACGACCCCTAGAGTGGCGGGAAACGCCCTTTTTGAATAGAATGAACGATAGTAACCTTACTTTGGCAGGGATGAAACATCAGCGAAGAACAAAAAAACTAAACGAGAACGTAATAACTAGAACCCCCCCCCCCCCACCCCCCCCACCATTTTCTCATCGAATTTGGGCGAATTAAAAAATCGATCTTGGAGAAAAGTGGGGTGGACGCGCCCCCCCCCCCCCCCAGTCCACCCGGTGGTGCCGCCCCTGTATACAAGAGTATGGTCTGAATTTCTAGAAGTCATTCTTACAGTTTGGGCAGCCACAGTAATTGCTTGGACATTGCTGCATTATTTAGATATCTCATTTATATTTTAGGTGAATACTCCATCTCTAGAAGGCACACCTCTTACTGCTGCGATATTTGAAGAGAGAGAAGATGTTGTCAAATATCTGATCTACAAATGCGCAGATATAAACATACTGGTAAAACTATATTTTTTACTATTTTAACGTATCAGGGAGTCGGAGTTTAGATACAATTCTTTTGACCTTCCACAAGCATCACCATTAACAGCCGGATGCCTGATCACTTTGGGTGACACCCCCTGGGGGGGGGGTACTTCACTTATGAATGGACGGGGATGTGCCGCCCAGATTTTGGAAACCCACCCACGTATAATGTAAACCTTTGCAGAAACAGACCCTATTTTATGAGTAGAAATAATCGGAATATGTGAATAATAAGACTTTCTAGGCCTTATTATTGCGTGATATTGTACTACAAACATCTTTGACGCAATTTTTCCACTCTTCTGGCCGAGTTAAAGTTAAACTTTCGACTTTTCTTCAATTTGCCACCCACTTTTATGGGGTTTTGGTTAAAATCATACCCATGTTTAGAGAATTTCAGTGCCCAAAACCCACCCATATGGGCGGCACGTACCCGTACCAAAATTATACGAAGTACCCCCCCTGGGGGGTGACACCTCGACATTCTTAAATTCGTGCAATGCGTGCAATTTGCGCCATGGAGCAAGGTGCTATAGCTATACTTGATCATGGTCATGAGAACAGTATTTTTCTATTGACTATGGCCAAACAGAGGCACACCGCGTTGAACCCTTAGCCTAAGACCCCTTAGATGTCTAACGCCTTGTCTCCATCCTAACCTCAAGCTCTCTCTCACTTTTAATGTAAAGAGAGTAACACAGAGTCCTTCCACAGCAGACCCAATAGCATTAATATCGTGATTGATGCATCCTAATTTGTGTTGTTCTCTGCCTAGAACATCCGGTATTCAATACAAGAATATGGTTGCTATTGTTGTTCGAAAAGTGCCACATTATATAAGCGCTTTTATGTATAATAAAGAAATAACAAAGAGTTGAGCTTTTTGAATAGTCTTGATTTAACATTGTTTCTTTTTGCCTGAATTTTGATGAATTTTGTGTTAAAAGCAAACTTCTTTACATCAAAATGTTCCTCAACTCCTAAACTGTCTACAGATTACATTTCTTTCTCGTTCCTAAACTAAATAATTTATAACAGGTACGAAAATATGTTTATTTATCTGGCGGTTTGAAATCTGGTGAGGTTCGGTCGCATTACCAGACAGAAAACAACTCAAATTAGGGTGCATCAATCATGATATTAATGCTATTGGGCCGGGCATTATCGCACTATCATTGCATGCCCAGGGGTCCGTTTCAGGAATTCTTTGCTAACCCCAAATATTACGTCACAGTTGTGAGAGATACCAAATATTGAGCCTCAAAATTTTGACACCCTAAGTATTGTAACGTATTTGGTCGCTGTCGTAAGATTTTGTTGGATATCACAACTTGACAACTTGAATCCCATCTAGAATTAATAAATGATCAAAGGATACACGCTTTTTTATAAAGAACCACTTTATAAGGAACCTACATGTAGAAGGCCCCAAAATTTAAAGAACTTGTACTACTAAAGAGAAAATCATTAAGGAACTTTTCAATGTTGAATGCTTTTATCACTGCAAATAATCAAGAATTAGAAAGCCGGCTCCATTCATTTGCAGTCGAAAATCACATAAGTTGTATGTTAAGCGTGTATCAAATGTTTCGTTGAATATTCTCGACCTCTGCTTACATGGAAGTGTCTCTCTTTTATTGTTACGACCACTGTATGTGCAGTTAAAATTAAGGAACTATTAAGGAGCTTTTTGAACTACAATTGCCTCAAAAGAGGTCCAAAAATAAGGAACTTTAAGAACTAGGCCTTTAGGTAGGTTCCTTATAAAAAAAGCTTGTATGTTTCAAGATTTAAAAATTTATTTTCCTTTACTTGAAAAGGCGTAATTTATACCCAGATGTACATCGAAATGCCAACATTAACTAAATTATATCAAAAGGCCGGTTCTGTGTAGACAGAAAGAGTTCGTTTTCTCACTTGGACTCTTCAATTGATTGCCTTCGTCGTCCTGCTGTATCCGGCAAGCTGATTGGTGTTTACAACACAAGGCCAATTCAGCTTCACTTTTTGATTGGTGCATTTAATCCGCATCTGGGTATATGAATAATAAGATAGGGTAAGAGAGGGGGGTAAGAGAGGGTAAGAGAGGGGGCGTGGGGGGCAAGCGCCCCTCCTGCCCTTTCTTAAGGGGGTAAGAGGGCAAAAGTGCCTTTCAATGTAAAACGATAATTGACTTGACAACGTTAAATACGATGCTTCGCCATTATCATGCCATTCGAAATGCGTAAATGTGGAGACATAACCAAAAATTGTCGTATAAAAACATTATTTACACTCGTCGAAAAATTTTTGTTGCATTTCAAGCCAATCTAAAGGGCGTGGACACAAAAACTTTCCTAGGGGAGTGCCACCAAACCCCGCTAATTTTTTATCTCAATTGCCTTTACGCTCCTGGACGCCCCCTTGCCCTACCATCGCTGCGGCGTCCCTGTATAAATTCCGCCTTTTTCAAGTGTTTCGGTCTGTTCCTTACTGTTGATACACTGAGGAGTATTAAATATCTGACCAGGGCCTAATGAATTCATTACAAGCAAGTTTTAAGTTGATTTTCTACCATTTTATGATTTGTCTATTTAGGATAAAAACAAACACACAGCACTTCACTTGGCATTTTCTGTTGGCAATGAAGATATCATAAGAACTGTGATGACGAATGATTCACTTGATATCAGTGTATTATCAGGAAAATCCAATCTTGACTATCTCCAATTTGCTGCTGTTTGTGGCTCTTTGACGTGAGTACAGTCTATTTTGCGATATCCACGTATGGGGGGGGGCTATTATAAATTTGCGGCTTCACGGCTTGACCCCAACTTGAACACTACAAAGGTTTTCTAATCATACAGTTATAAATGGGGACTGTTGGTCCGCTCCCCCATGTTAAAATCTTGGTGTTAAACCTAAAGGTCATGAAACTTGGCAGGATTATACAACAACATTGTCAGCATCTTTTGACATTCGATTGAAATTTTTGATGTCATACTTAAAATTGAAAAAGTTCACGACGTCACTTTGAGGTCACACGGCCTTCTTAAAGTTTATTTATTGCATGCACCAATGTAAATAGGGAATGCCCCTATATAATAGAACATTAAGTGTTATACAAGAGCAATATTTTCATAGAAGCTGAGAGTTCAATTTCTTACCGTATAAGGAAAAATGATGACGTCATCAAAATGAGTGCCCCGCAACAAGAGTTTTTTGCAGTAAAATAATCCTGAACAGATTTAAGGAAAACTCAGGGATCTTAATTGAGAGATTCTCAGTGGCTTAGAAATTTCGACTGAGTTTCTACCCGCGGGGCCATTGCCCCTTTGCCTTTGTAGGGTTAAGTACGGCTTATGGATTTGGCAATGCTTTTTCTACGGTTTGCAGCTTCAGAAAAGATGCGTCTTGCTTGCGTCCTTTTGTCTTTATTGACATAGGTTTACTGCTTTATGGATGCCGCTGCAGCTTTAGACCGAAATAGCGAGCTGCACCTAATTCTTAATTTCACAAGTAATGGCGCAAAATTTCATTTCAGTCATAAGGGACCTTTCAGGCACGACTTAATGAAATTCACTCTGGTTTAATACGTGACATGGGGCTTGTTGATATTGGTATCCCTTTCTTGCATTGCACATCAGCACAAGCTACGTTATTACTTGTTTCTGGTGATTAGTTGAAGAAATTTTATGCAAATTAAAGCCGTTGCAAACGATCAAAAATTGTTGATCAAACAGTTGAGATTGGCTTTATACAAACAATGTTTGATTGTCTCCCCACTTCGCAAAAAATTGCTTGATTGGCAATGCTTTTGAGAAGCTTCAATAAGGCCCTGACCTGACGGTCAAACATTGCTCGTCAATCATGTTTTGCCTGTGAAAAGCAAAAAGTAATTTTGAAGTTAATTCAAAACATTTCTAAGCAATACTGCTTGTCTAGCAATGTTTGTGACGATTCCAATCGGTGAAACAATGCTTGTAAAGCAAACCTCAAATGTTTAACCAACAATGTTTGATGTTTTGTGCCTAACAATTTCTGCGTGCCATGCTGGTGTGCGGAGAAAACTTTGCTCCTCTTCAATCTCCTCCAATAGAATCGAAACAGAACCTTGCTGACGCACTGACCACCCAATCTGACGAAGTCCGTTTGATGAGAAAAACATTACCAGATCTCAGTTGATAGCTTGACATTTCTAACAGCTTGCTTTTCTCGGTAGATTTGGCCTTTTCCTGAAAAGATATAAATCTTAGAAAAGCATTTGCTTTAAAATATTCTCGTCGTGAAAATTTTCCTTTACAATGAATTGTCACAGCAGAGTATCTGGTAACTTCTTATATCCGCATCGAGAAGATCTTGTCTTTGTATATCATAACTATGGCAGAGCAGCAAGAAGTGTTCCGTGTGCCGTGTCCTTAACTCCATCGTTAATCGGGCACATTGGATTTACTGTGCTCCCTTAGTGGAGGCTGTATTTTGCCATTCAGTGGGTAGTTTTGTTGAACAGCGAGCAAAATGACTCCACTGCATCAATTCCCTGTGTTAAAGATGTATTATAGAGTACAGAGAATCAACAACAACTATTACTGTTGATGAATTTAGATAATAAACAAAGTCATTTATTTATTTACTTATGTGGCGTATGAGGCGTTAAAGCCACTCCGGGTTTGAAATGACTTTCCTTGATCCAAACAAACAAACTTTGGTAGAAAATTTTTTTTATAAAAAACCAAGATTTTTTTCAGTACTCAAAGGTTCTTAGGTTTTGGACAATTTTGGTACTGAAAGTTTCTTAGCAGATCTTAGGGATCAAATTTTTTTAGTGCCAAAACAGGTAATTGACACTTTAATTTGACAAATAGAAGAAACAATGCAATTCACGTTTACATGAGCTGTTCTTTTTGTAAAAATAGACACTTGTGGTGTAACAAAAGTTCGTTCTTCGATGCTATATTCAACTCTAAAGACTATTGAGACCTGCGAGTTTCTTATCATTTTGGGTCGAGTACTGAAATTTTCTTAACCAACATTGATCTCAGTACTGATTTTCTTATAAACGGGTTTCTTATAAAAAAAAAGAGTGTACTCTCAAACTACTCCACTTCGAACAATTTTTCATTTCTTTTTAGATTTTGGGAGAGCGGGGTGCGGGTTAAGCAAATGGTATTATATTTGCTCATAAACTGATAATAAAATCCGTTTATAGAGGTACAAAGCTGCTCCTAAAGAAGTATCCAAACTTGATAAATAGACTAAGCAGTGGACCAGCTCCTTTGCATTATGCTGTCATTTCAAGTGTAGAGCTGGTTAGATATCTCATTACAGAGGTAAGTTGCTCTACAGGTTTCTAAATTTGCCAGTTTTATGATAAATGTTGTAGCAAGGGATTTTCCTTAAGGAAAGCTGGATGTACAGTAGACGAATTTCACAGAGATACAGTTGACATCCGCTATCTCGACTGCCCGTTATCTCGAACATTCGCTGTCTCGAACCATTTTCGATTTCCGATAGAGGAAAAGCTGCTCTTTATCTCGAACTTTGCCAAAATTTTCTGCTGAACTGGATAAAGAGACAGGCTGAAAATATTTATAAGTTCGCCTAGCGGAGCGCGAATGGCAGCAGCTAAGTGATATGCTGCCCATGTATACAATAGATGAAGCTGTTCTCTTTCGAGATGTGCTGCATCGCCATTATCTTAATTTCACCAATAGAAGGGATGAAAGCAGATGAGCTTTGACTCCTATGTAAAAATACCAGACTTATTTGATGAAATTTGGGATCAGTAACCCTGCATGTTAATACGGGTTCCTTTTCTGACTTTAAAACTATAATTTTTTATATTTATGTGGGTCATCCGTTATTTCGAACATTCGCATCTCGAACAAATTCCAGTTTCCCTTGAGAGTCCGAGATAGTGAATGTCAACTGTAGGTTTTATAAAATAGCTCTATTCTGCGTCTTCTAAGCTGTTCGCGCAAACTATTTCGCCTTGTGGATATTTGGTTTGACGAGAGAAGCGTAAAATTGTTTTGTAGCAATGCATTTCGGGCCGAAGGCTTTTGGTAGAAGGTCTCAAGCACTTTTGGGCCAACAGCATGTTCTGTAAAGTGGCTTAGCACGGCTCGTGATTTCGTGATTTACAGTATTGGCGACATAACTAATTAAGAGGTTACTTGAATGCTGGATGGTCCTATTATCCATCAATCATTGTCAACTAACTACTGTATATCTCTTAAGTCCCCTTAAATCTTAATTTTTTGAGTTCCCTGTTACAAACGTTTCGTTACGAATTTTTCAAAGCCAATCCTTCAGATATATGAAGCTACGCATCTTGATCAGGATGAGATTTCTTTGGGGGAGAAACGCCTGAAGTTGTGTGCACGTAAAGAGGAGGTTTTATCGTGAGTTATTGCGTAAATTATCGAAAAATTGCGCATGATTGCGTGATTGCGCACCCTTCTTGGGAGGCCTTTTCATAATGCTAGTTTGCATGGCTACCACACAACTCCCCAGCAATAACTTTTTGCAACGCGTGTTTTCTTATATTTTCCTAGGCCTTAATTATACAGCATTTCTTTGCCATCTTGGCTTGCTACAAGTAATCAGCAATGCAAATAATTTTTTCAAGGGTGGATTCGACATAAACGTCAGAGACTTAGACCAGAGAACACCATTACACGTTGCTATCATGACAAACAATTTGAGAGCTGCCCAAGTTTTGGTTGAGTTGGGAGCTGATGTGAACATTGCCGATTATCGCGGTAATACACCACTCCATATGGTAATTTCACTTCAAGACAGGCAATCTTTGAGAGAGCATTGCTGGTACTCTATGATATTAAAAAGATATATTGGCAGAAAGGACCAATTACGTCAGGAAAATAAGGAGATCATTAAAGAGGTGAAGCTTTTAATACCGTTCTTTGATAGAGATAGCAATCGTACTAGTAATATTGATAGAAATATTATGAGTGAAGCAAATTGTAATATCGATAGAAATAGTAATACGAGAAACAGTGACAGCAATAGTAAATGCGATGGTAATAGTAATACCAATAGAGTTGTTATTACTTCTGGTAGTAGTGATAATGATTGAAATGGTAAAAATAAAAGCGATAGTAATAGTGACAGCAGCAGAGATCATGATAGTGGTAGTGATAGTGATTGATAGTGATAGTGATAGTGATAGTGATAGTGATAGTGATAGTGATAGTGATAGTGATAGTGATAGTGATAGTGATAGTGATAGTGGTAGTAATAGTAATAGTTATAGTTATAGTTATAGTTATATCAATAGTAATAGTAATAGTAATAGTGATAGTGACAGTCATAGTAATAGTAATAGTAATAGTAATAGTAATAGCAATAGTAATAGTAATAGTAATAGTAATAGTAATCGTAATAGTAATAGCAATAGTAATAGTAATAGTAATAGTAATAGTAATAGTAATAGTAATAGTAATAGTTATGGTAATAGTAATAGTAATAGTAATAGTAAAAGTAATAGTAATAGTAATAGTAATAGTAATAGGAATAGTAATAGTAAGAGTAATAGTAATAGTAAGAGTAAGAGTAATAGTAATAGTAATGTAACAGTAATGTGAATAGCAATAGTAAGAGTCATAGCAACTGTAATATTAATAGTGATAGCAATGGAAATAGTAATATTTAAACTTATGGTAATCCCAATAGTAAGGGTATTAGTAGTTTTTAGCAGTGTAATTGCTATAGTAGATATTGGAGTTGTTAAAAGCATCGACTAATTACCTCCTTCTTATTTATCGTTTTATCAATTTAGTTAATTGCCATGCTGGACCTAAAAAAGAACTGGTATTCAACTGATACAGTTTTTGGATGTCTGCTCATCAAATATGGCGCAGACCCCTACATAAAGAACTCGAATCGAATGAATCCATTTGGCTGTGGATCGCGATATGAAGTTGTTGATACTATTCGCAAGTTTTATGAAAGGTAAGCGAATTTTTCCTTCATTATTACAACTAATTGCCTCAAGTTTGATCTTGTTTCTTACCATTACAATGAAAGACAATTTAAAAATGAGAATCATCCAAAAAACTTTTTTACATCTGAAATGGAATGTAAAAACATGGCAAAGTATATCGACATATGACATTATAACAGCATACCAAATAAACTACAGTAACAGATTCTTATAAGACAGCATTCACGTAACAGAAATTAGATAGCTACTGGTGTTACTTAAGTCAGCTAAATTAATGATAATTTTGTTAACTTTGAAAAAAGCCTTAACTTCAAGAAACAAGCAATTTTATGATTAAAGGCCAAAAGAAAGTTAACGCTTGGTGTTCAGTATTCTTTACTTACTAATCTAAGTATACAAAGCGATGTTGAATGAAAATTCCCCAGGGAGTACTTGTTCCTGAAATTTACAGGGATATGTCCCTTAAGGTATTGTTTTGCACATTCAGCCACCCAGTTTCTATGACTTCAGTATGCTTGTGCAGAAATGTTAAGGATATTTGATTATAAATCCACTTTTGATGTATTATGGACCCAGTTGTAGGGGCACTAGATATCTACCGCTAAGCCTAAATTATAGGTACCCTGTGGGTAAAAATTGCCATGCTGTACAAATTGAAATTGGTGTATACCTTTTTTAGCATGAACAGCAAAAATAAAACTAGTCTACCCCTGGATGACGGTTCAAAGAAGCTATCATCGTTGTCATCAGAAGGCTCAAGTGGCATGCAAGAATGCAGACTTTGCAGAGAAAGTTCGTGTGATGCAAAATTTGAGCCATGTGGTCATTTTGTGACATGCTTCGACTGTGCTCCTTATTTTTGCAAATGTTTTGCATGTGAGGTAATATAGGCAGGGAATTTTCCATAAAAATCTGACTTTCAACCTAACTTTGAATTTTATTACACACTCTGGATAAATCGATAGCGCTGATTCCAAATCTGAGATAGGCCTCGTGAAATTTTGACCAGAAGTTGGACTTTTCGATGACGTCATCAAAGAGCCTTTTTTGGCCTTTGACTGCAATATCTCTCTACAAGTGCATCCAAGAACGTCGATAAGTACAAATATGGATTCTCCTGACTTCGAGCTTTTGAATGATTTATAATGAGTTCGATTTACTACGCTTTACCCAAATCATGACGTCATCACGATGACGTCATAGTCGTTAAAAATTCTTATTTTGGTAAAAAATTTTGCGTGGAAACTGTACTTATCAACATAAATAGTAGAAAAAAGTCATAGTATATGTACTTGATCACATTTGAAAATTTTTTTCTGTGAATAATGGAATCCCATTACTGTAATGGGTTTTCGCTTGGGTCGGTATGGTAAATTTGCTTGAAAAATTTTCCAACTATGTGAGACCTAAATGTGGCTTCAATGATTGCTTGAAGAGTGTAAATATTCCCACTTCTCATATTTTATTTGATTAAGATATCAGTTGCAAAGTAAGACACAAACGGTACAAATAAACATACCAAGGCCAGCATATCATTATAAAAATGGCTATGGCAACGTAAAAGTTGTTTAAATACAAGCAAGTACATATACGATCGCCTTATTCTACTATTTATGCTGATAGGTACAAGTTCCACGCAAAATTTTTTCATGATGTGATGACGTCATGATTTGAGTAAAGTTTAGTAAATCTAACTCAATTATATATCAATCGAAAGATCTAAATCAGGAGAATCCATATTTGCACTTATCGACCTTCTTGGATGCACTAGTAGAGAGATATTGCAGTCAAAGGTCAAAAAGGCCCATCTCGGATTTGGAATCAGCGCTATTGATTTACCCAGAATGTGTAATAAAATTCAAAGTTAGGTTGAAAGTCAGATTGTTATGGAAAATTCCCTGCCTAATAGAAATGCTCTAGTTATTTCGAAAATAAATAATCGTTGGCGCTGTTATGATATATGTGAGGGTGTTTATGGCTATCTTACGCAAGGATTTTTAAAGGATTGCAACATGCGCAAGCAGAAAAAACGAATCAAAAAGTGATAAAATTTTCTTAGGGAAATTGTATTAAATTTCATATTCCGCCTTAAATAAAGTTTCTTCGATATGTTCTTGACATCTATACATTGAGAGGCTGCTCTTAAGTATGACCGAAGGCATTTCTGCTGTTTGTCTCAAAGGCAATTTTATTCTGCATTGCTCTTCAGTGTATATAGTAGTGATGTGCAGTACTCTCGGGCATTCAGGAGCACTGGAGCATGGCAGGGTGGCGTGGGAAGAAGAATAATATTCAGCCCTAGGCACATAATATTAAGCCTACGGGTAGACCCAGATTTCTGAAAGAAGAAAATTTCTACTCTCTTCCTTCAGAAATCTGGTTCCACCTGTAGGCTAGAAGCACGTGGATAATCAAAGAATTTAGCAATTATAATGTAAACAAGAGAGGGTAGTCGCCCCCTGCCCCCATGCATTGGACGTCCCCATTGACGTTTATCTTTGGTAGAGGCTTATCGTTGAGTTGTCTGGAGACTTCTCAGCAGTTGGTATAACCTAAGTTTATCGAAAGGATATCTGATGACTTTTGTGAAGTGGCGTTTCAATATTGTTAAATACTACCGACACTACCGAAAGCCATTTCCCCGCATCAGAGGCGGACTGGCAACGAATATCCAGGGTTGCTACTTCCAGTAAAAGGGCCCATACCTACAGTAGTTTATTTATCATATACGTTGACTGCTGCTGGCTCTTCCCTCAAAAAAATCCATCAGGATGCATTATCGTCATCGTGAGAAATTCATTTGCAACAACCCTACCGAGATATCGTAGCCAGCGGACTCGACCTTCTAAGTTAGCATAATCATTACTTTCGATGTAACACAACTTTTTTGCAATACAGTACCAGAATACATTGGGGCTTTCATCAACTGTAGGGTCGCTAGCACCAGTGGAGGGGCACAAATAAAAATTGGACACGTTTGTGCATCAATGTGCGCCGAAGGCGCAACTCCATTTAGGGGTCCACGGGTGCTCCACCAGAAAGTTAGGAAAAATTGTAACTTAGAAACGCTCTAATGGCCATTTTGAGCATTTTGAGACCGCTAGAATACAATTTTCGTCGCACTTAAATAAATTTCTGCCAATCCAAATGGATCAACCTTATCTCCCATGATTTCTAGAATCTATTTACTGCCTGTTATTGAGACTCGTTGCTACTGCCACGTAAAAAACATACAATACATAAAAATTTCTTTCAACTCTAGGCAACAACCCACCCTTAAACATGATTCTGCCATACACACTTTTTTTCATAAGAATATCCTAATTTTTGCCGAGGCTCGAACTTTTCCATTGTCATTCTCAAGTTTCCATTGTTCTTTGGCAATTTTGAGCCTGAATATTCTTATAGATTGTATCTGTCCACATCAAAACCAAAAAGCCGGTTCTGTGTAGACAGAAAGAGTTCGCTTTCTCACTTGGACTCTTCAGTTAATTTTCATTTTTCTTCCCGCCTAAAGCTGATTGATGTTTAAAACACAATGCCAATTTAGCTCTTCTTTCTGATTGGTGCATTTCGATCCGCATCTGGGTAGAAATTCCGCTTTTGTCTAAGTATTTTTGTCCTGTTTCTGACGTTCATACTCTGAGGAGTGCCAGGCAAAAAAGCTTTTAAGTATGCCCGATAATGTTTTCGCTGGTTATCGCAATTATAAAAATCTCTATAGATATTACATTTCCCGATCTGATTTGCAAAATCTCTGTGTCATAAACTGCGGACCCCCTACTTATTGTAAGCCGCAAAGCTGGATAGGGGTCGAAGCCGTGAAGCCGCAAACCTACAATAGGCCCCCCAAAGGCTGATGCAAGATATTTGCGTTCAAAATCTCATCTTGTTTTCTATTAATTGTAATCTCTAGCAATAATGATTGGTATGAATGATGAAAAGTTAATTTGTTGTAATTGATCAATTAAGGGCCCGGTAGCAAGAGGGCCCGGGTTGCGATCGCAACCTAGCATCCCTGCCAGTCCGCCCCTGCCCCGCATACACTACTGTACACCACACCACAGCCAATTCGTTGTATGTGGTACTTTGTTTGAAGAAAAGATCGGGACTAGAGGAGATGTCAGTAAAAGGGTGGATGTAGGGCTCGTCTGATTTTCATATCAGGAATTCTACTTTTCTTATTGTAGGGAACAATATTCCCTTGGGCAATTCCCTCAAGAATAACAGAGCAGGGGCACCATAAAACTTTGATTGCCCCTGGGTAAAAGCCGGTTAGACGCTCCATGTGAGACTAGATCCTAGAGTAAATTGCCCCCGCAGATTACCACTTTTCCTCTTCTGCCTCCTTTTTATGTAGCTGTAAAATGGAGTTTGTTGCATTACTTAGTTTAGTATAGGGCAATCCTTACAAAAATTATTGATTAGTCGATAACTGCCCTGTTTGAAAAACTTCAATATTATGAGCAACTCTTGACATAAAATCAAAAATTGCAGACAACGTTGATATTAAATGAACTTGTAACAGCAGCAACTGGTGACAAAATTCAAAATCCCATCAAAAGTTCTTTCGCATTGCCGCGTATTGCCAAGACAAAATAAAGGTTAAATCAGTATTACTATTTTTTTAGGAAGAGATCGTTTCATATTCAAAGAGAGTTACAGCCACTGATTGCTTGATATGTGATGCAAACATTGCAGATGTGTTGTTTGAGCCTTGCAAACATGTTGTCTGCTGCTCTGGTAATAATATTGTTATTATTATTGTTATTGTTATTGTTATTGTTATTGTTATTGTTATTGTTATTGTTATTGTTATTGTTATTGTTATTGTTATTGTTATTATTATTGTTATTGTTATTGTTATTATTATTATTATTATTATTATTATTATTATTATTATTATTATTGTTATTGTTATTGTTATTGTTATTGTTATTGTTATTGTTATTATTATTGTTATTGTTATTATTATTATTGTTATTGTTATTGTTATTGTTATTGTTATTGTTATTGTTATTGTTATTGTTATTGTTATTGTTATTGTTATTGTTATTATTATTATTATTGTTATTGTTATTGTTATTGTTATTGTTATTGTTATTGTTATTATTATTGTTATTATTATTGTTATTGTTATTATTATTATTGTTATTGTTATTGTTATTGTTATTGATATTGTTATTGTTATTGTTATTTTTATTGTTATTGTTATTATCATTGATGAGTATGCAGAAATAAAAACAGTTGTACAGTGATATATTTTATGTTTTTGCCACTTCTTTTAGGATGTGCTGTTAGAATGGCCAGATGTGTCTATTGTAAAGCAGTAATCAGTCAAAAGTTTGATAAAAGTAAGTAAATTCTTAAAATTAGTTGGTAAGCATGTCTCTGTTTGTTTACATATATCACTTACAAAACCTTCTAAAATCCCTAAAGCGACGTATGCCTAATAATTTAGAACGTCGATAATGCCGATTACCGCTATGTTGCCACGGAGAAAATGCAGTGTCGCGCAAAAATTATTGTTTCGCGCCAAAAGTAGACTCTCGTGCCACAGGCAGTTCGTAAGCAAGTTTAAGTTAGAACCACGAACGGAACGTCGACGCCTAGTCTCGCGTTCACGTTCCCAGCCTCCTCGTCACATCTTTAGTTATGGTGGCCGCGGATGTACATTTTAGCTTTTTGAAGTCAATGATTATTGACCTTAGAGGCAGGGGAGAGACAACGTTGAATATATTATATTTTGCAGTTTTTGTCGTATAAGTTTTTCCCGGGATTGTAGAGTTTATGGTAATTGCAAAGATTAACTACCGGCTGGCCCTTATTCAAGCTCCAGTGAGGACGAGCTTAACCCAAGCACACATACAAACACATGTACAAGGGTATAAAAACTTCCAGTTCTGCTTGTACCAGTGTTTATGCTTTGTTACGTTTTTAGCAGGGACAAATTTTCTAAATACACACCCGTTAAGCCTAATGCGTTGATTTCTCACTCGCGCAACCTGTTACCTGGCTTCTTTGTACCTCGTGTCACATAAGGCCTCCACAGAATGCCTCCAGTTTTCTCAGTTGGCTGCAGCAGTCCTTGCCTCAACCCATGCACGCCATCCCGCACTGTTCCTCTCTCTTTCTCGATTGTTCTTCGTCATGTGGTCTTAGGCCTTCCTGTCATTTTTTCTTTCTTAGCCATGATAGGGCTATGTTGGTATAGCTGTTTCTGTTTCGTGGCAGGATATGCCCTATCATGTCCCATCTTCTCTTCTTAACCTCTTCACTGAGCAACCTCGTCTCTGCCTTCTCAAAGAGCTCTCTAGTGGTAACGTGATCTTGCCAGTTTGTTTTGAGAACCCCGTGAGGCATATGTTGTCAAACACATCTACTCGTTGGTCATCTCCCATGTTCATCTACTATATCTCACATCCATACAATATTCGATGAGGATTAAAAGAAGGAAAAACATATCTAATCAAGCTGGGAATAAAATCAAATCGATTTGATTTTATTCCGAATATCTAATGTAAAAGAATGCAGACGTAAAGATGCCGACTGTCTGATGACGTATTGACGTGCAAGTTTTGAAGCAACAGTGGACTTTTCAGGCCATTTCTTGTATTTTCTATGCGAAAACTGCAGTTTACCAATTTACATCGCGAATATTATTAATGTTTTACCAAAATCAATAGAAAAACTGTATGGAACAGTGTGTTGGAAGCACTGAGAAAGCCAAACTTCGAAAAGTAGACTTGCAACATGTTTTTCCACTTATTTCTGGTTCCATTTTCCATAGTGGAGAGAAAAATGCTTACATATATCAATTTCAAGGAAAAAACGTCTTTTCTCTGCTCAGATCGGGGTTTGCTGAATTCAGGCAGCGCCAAAATGAATGGAAAATCTGATGGACTCGTTACACTGTTAGATATTCCATTAGATATTATTTCTCGTTTTAGATGCTCTATATATGGAATATCTAATGGAATATCTAATAGTGTAACCGGGCCTTAAACAGTTAAGATTTAAGTTGCATCTGATAATCACAACAATTATTAAATTCATTAATAATAAAATACTTACAATAATTTAATTGCTGTATCTATATCGGATGAATAAATTAAACTTATAGTTTTTATTCTGTTTTCTGTCGTAATAATTATAATCTTTATTTCAATTATAATGATTATCACTGTATTCTGTGTTACTTTCAGCATCATGTTTATTTTTTAGAATTATTTATTTACTGATTCATTTATTGTTTTACGATTAAATTTAAATACTAGTTCCATTATCTCAATAACCAGTGTTATTTTCATTATATATTATTATTATAATTTTATCATTTTATTTACAAAACTGTAATTATAATGTCAATAAAATTTGTTAAATATCGTGAATATTATTAAGTAACTTACAAGGTTAGAAATTGTAAATTTGGTTTTAATGTAATAGGGAGGGTATAAATAAAGTGTTGATGAAAAATCTTGAAAAATGTTTTTATGTTATAGAGGGCTCGATAAAACTTCGAGAAACAGTTGCATCCAGTAGGCGTTAGTAGGATTTGAGATTTTCAATTTACAGTTATCCATACACGCAGTTTTTTTAATAAGCAACTTTGGTCGGCCCTAGTGAAAAAGTTGCTTATTTTGACTAGTCCGGTGGCCAGTTGAGATGACCTTGACATCGAGTACATATGGGTTTTTATTTTATTTTCTGTTTATATAGTCATAGAAGACTCGAAAAAGCCAAACTTGCCCCTTCCAAGTGTTGGGCAAATTTTTTTATGACCTGCCGAAGATACGTCATGTCCAAGGAAAAAATCTCATGGAAAAATTTTTATAAATTGTCAAAACATGGTATTGTTTGGTCTCATTCAAATGAAAATTGACTGTAGATTCCGAATTTGGCAATAAGGTTAGATTCTGTATATATTGATCAAAGATATTGCTCAAGACATTTTATTTTTATAAAAAAAAAATCAAAAAAGAAAAGCTAAGAAAAATGCTCTTTGAAAAATTATCTTTAGTTAGTTAGTTAGCATAGCTTGTAAGTTAGTAAGTTAGTTAGTTAGCTACTTTGGAAGATACTAAAATAGTAAGTAGGTTAGTAGTTAGTGAGTTGGTTATTTAATTAGTTAGTTTGTTATTTAGTTAGATAGTTAATTAGTTGTTAGTTAGTTAGATACTGAGTTTGTTACTTAGTTAGTTAGTCTGATAGTTAGTTATCTAGCGTAGCTTCTTAGTTAGTCAGGTAATTAGTTAGCTACTTTCAAAGATATTAAGTTGGTTAGTTACTTAGTTACAAAGGGTAGTTAGTTAGTTAGGTAACTAGTTATATTTAGTTATATTTAGTTACATTTATATTTATTATATTTAGTCAGTTTGTTAGTTAGCATAGCTTGCACAATACTCAGTTTGTTAGTTAGCTAATTTGGGAGATAGTAAGTTAGTTATTAAGTTAGTTATTAAGTTAATTAGTTAATTAGTCAGTTAGTAAGTTAGTTACCTTGGAAGATAGTAAGTTAGTTAGTTAGTTAGTTAGTTAGCTAGTTAGTTAGTTAGTTAGTTAGTTAGTTAGTTAATAAGTCAGTTAGTTAGTAAGTTAGTTAGTTACTTAGCTTATCTTGTAGGTTAGTCAGTTAGTTAGTTAGCTACTTTGGAAGATACTAAGTTAGTTAGTCAGTTAATTAGTAGTTGATTAGTTAGATAACTACTTAGTTAGTAACTTAGTTAGTGAGATAATTAAATAGTTAGTTAGTTAGTTATTTAGTTAGTTAGTTAGCGTAGCTTGTAAGTTACTTAGCTAAGCCTACAAATATGATGGGCGTTCCAAGTAATTCTGGCAGGCATTGTAGTTAGCTAACTAACAAACTAACTAACTAACTAACTAACTATGCAGCTAAGAAACTAACTAGCTAGCTAACTAACTAATACAACTAATTAACTTAATCAATCTTATTAACTTAAAAACAAACAAACTAATTACCTAACAAGCTAGCTAACTGACTAACTAACGAACTAACTTACTAACTAACATGCAAGCTATGTCTACTAACTAAAAATCTAGCAAACAAACTTATTAACTAACTAACTAACTAACTAACTAAATAACTAACTTACTAACTAACTTATTAACTAACTAACTAACTAACACCAACTAGCTTACAACTATCTAGCTAGTTACCTAACTAAGTAGCTAACTAACAAAGTACCTTACTAGCTTACTTACCATCTTCTAAAGTAGCTAACGAACAAACTGACGAACTGACTTACAATATTCGAAAATAGCTAACTAACAAACTGACTAACGTACAAGCTATGCTACTTAAGTAACTAACTGACTAAATAACTAACTAACTAACTAGCTAACTAACTAACTAACTTACTAACTAGCTAACTAACTAGCTAACTAACTAACTAACTAACAGCTATCTAGCTAGTTACGTAACTAACTAGCTAACTGACAAAGTAACTTACTTTCCATCTTACTATCTTCTAAAGTAGCTAACTAACAAACTGACTAACTCACAAGCTATGCTACTTAAGTAACTAACTAACTAAATAACACACTAACTAGCTAACTAACCAACTAACTAACTAACTAAATAACTAACTAACTAGCTAACTAACTAACTAACTAACAGCTATCTAGCTAGTTACGTAACTAACTAGCTAACTGACAAAGTAACTTACTATCCACCTTACTATCTTCTAAAATAGCTAACGAACTAAATGACTGACTGACTTACAATATTCTAAAATAGCTGACTAACAAACTGACTAACTTACAAGCAATGCTACTGAAGTAACTAACTAACTAACTAACTAAATAACTAACTAACTAAATAACTAACTGACTAACTTACTAACTGAGTAGCTAACTAACTAACTAACTAACTAACTAACTAACTAACTAATTAACTAATCAACTAATCAACTAATTAACTAACTAACTAACTAACAACTATCTAGCTAGTTACCTAACTAACTAGCTAACTAATAAAGTAACTTACTAACTAACTTACTATCTTCAAAAGTAGCTAACGAACAAACTGACTTATTTACAAGGTATTCTAACTAAATAGCTTACTGACTAACTATAAATCTAACTAACTAGCAAACTAACAAACTAACTTACTAACTAACTTAAAATCTTCTAAAGCAGCGAACTAACAAACTGACTAGCTTACAAGCTATGCTACTTAAGTAACAACTAAATATCTAACGGACTAACTAACTAACCAACTAAGTAAGTAACTACGTAACTAACTAGCGATAAGACTAACTAATAAAACAAACTAACTATTTAACTAACTAACAAACCAACAAATAAATTACCTAACAAACTAACAAACAAACTAAATTTAACTAACTAACTAATATGGTAACTGACTTACTTACTAACTTACTATCTTCTAAAGTTAACTAGCTAAGTCACTAACATACAAGCTATGCTAACTAACTAACGATAATTTTTCAAGAACAATTTTAATTTAACATTTACTTTTTGACTTTTGTTTATAAAAGTCCAATTCCTTGAGCGATATATTTTTATTTTTATATGCGGAGACTAATATTGATAATATATTTGGAATCTAGAGTCAATTTCCATTCGAATGAGACCAAACAATACCATCTTTTGACAATTTATAAAATTTTTTCGATGAATTTTTTTACCTTGGACATGACGCATCTTCCGCGGATCATAAAAAATTTGCCCAACACTTGGAAGGGGCAAGTTTGGCTTTTTTGAGTCTTCTTTCACCATACAACCAGAAAATAAAATAAAAACCCATATGTACTCGATGTCAAGGTCATCCTTGAAATTCGCATTTGGCCACCGGACTATTACCCTATCTTAAAAATCAACTTGCCCCAATTCGTCCAACTTGTCCCTTTTGGGGTCAACCTACCTCCTGGTTTTAAAAAATCAACTTGCCCCCAAAGTCAAAGTTCAGCTTGTACCTTTTTGCCTCAATTTACAGACTTACCCTATCTTAGAAATCAGCTTGCCCCCCAAGTCCAGCTTGTCCCTTTTTGGGTCAACTTACCCTATCTTAAAAATCAACTTGCCCCAACCCCCAAAATCAACTTGCCCCCCTCAGTACCCTACATCAAAGATAACTTGCCCCAGTGAACTAGTGTTACCAGGTTGGAAAACATGCTCATTTTTGCGGAAACGTCAGTGCGAGCAAGTGAAAGTTGTGAGCTGCGAGCTGCGAGAAACCTCAAAAACTGGTGCTTGATGCATGAGTGAAAAGCCCCCAACAATAAAAACCTTTTGTAACATGCGCGAGACTTCACTTTTGAGGATGCGAGTCGAAAAATTTTCTTGAAATCGTTGCTGCGAGTGAAAACATGTTTTCCAACCAGGTGTGTTTGGATCTTTTTTCTAATTTGCGCTTTGTCACAAACCCCCTTGCCATGCTTAAAGACTCAACTCAATGAAATCTATTTCTTTCATTAATTAAATGATGGGGTAAGTTGACTTGACAGAAGAAGTGAGTTAGATGAAAACCCAGGGGGGGGGGGTGGGCGGTGTCTGCCAGACTGGAGAGTTTGCTCCATGCCCACAGGATATTGCCAAGCAGCTCTGTCCTAGTTTTCATAAATTGGCCACACACCTTACATAAACAATTGAAAACAATAGGTCACATGATCTTTCTATTGTTTTTTGATGCGTAAAAGGCACCCTGCATTTTCAGGCCTTTACAACTTGCCCATGCAAAATCAAACTTTCTAGTCTCTACATGGAGCCGCTAACTAGGAATAGTCTGGACTTTACCATCTTAAAGTTGGGCAAGTTGGATGTGGGGGGGGGTGGACCGGTTACTGCCATGGCTACCCTATGCATTATCTGGTTTGGGCATGTGATGATGATGATGATGATGATGATGATGATAATGATGATAATGATGATAATGATGAAAGTGATGATGATGATGGTGTTGATAATGATGATGATGGTGATGATAATGATGATAATGATGATAGTGATGATGATGATGATAGTGATGATGATGATGGTGTTGATAATGATGATGATGGTGATGATGATGATGATGATGATGATGATGATGATAATGATGGTGATGATGATAATGATGATAATGATGATAATGATGATAGTGATGATGATAATGATGATAATGATGATAATGATGATAGTGATGATGATGATGGTGTTGATGATGATGATGGTGTTGATGATGATGATGATGACCAAGAAGATGATGATGATGACGTTATGGTGATGATGATGAAGATGAAGATTATGATGATTATGATTATGATGATGATGCTGATGATATTGAATTATGATAGTTGTATTTGATTATAGAACCTTATCTAGGAACACGGATTTTTGTGGTCTTCTTGTAAACAGTTGTGTTTTGCTTCATTTTGCAATAAAGTTAGGAAGCTCTGCTGCATTGTTTTCAACTATAATTAGATTTTGCTTGCCAACTTTTAATCAAACTAGAAATTGGTTACTATTAATGAATGGCTTTACAGTGGTACAACATGTCTTAATTGTGAGAAACAGCAGAAACAACTTTGGATGTAATGAAAATATCTCCAACCATCTTGGGGGATGGAGCGTGAAGATCCACACAATTATCAATGAATGCTTACTTTCACAGGAATGGGATAAAGACAATGATGTTAAAGTGATCATAATGAAAGGTGCAGGAGAAAAGGCATTCTGTGCAGGGGGTGACGTTAGAGGTATTTAATTTGATTGTAGAATTTAGTTCATGCCCTCTCTATAATGAAATGAGGCCTGTTTCACCACACACTGATAACCTGATTCTATCAGATGTTCTGATTTTGAAGGACTTTTAGATCTACCCGTTACAGTTTAAAAAAAATTTAGTCTTTCTCCCCTTTTATTTGTGCACCTTGGTTCACAGGCTTACGAGCAGTTAACTCTTTAAATTATATTCCATCACTAGGTGACGTTCAACATACTTTTTTATCTTGAAATTTAATTGATTGATGCCCCGTCTTTAACGAATTGAGGCCTAAATGATTTGTTCGATCTAACTGATTGTCTCATACATTGATTTTGAAAGGATGTGTAGCTCTACCCATTATGGTTAAAATTAACAGTGACATGGCCTTGACGCTTATAATGCATCTATCGCATGTTATGGCATCCTTTTGGACTTGGTTGCAGACATACAAAAATCGGCCATAATCTAGTGACAGCCTTAAATTCAGTTCTTTTTTTGACAGCTATTGCGGAAGCTGGCAAGAAAGGAGATCCTTTAACAGAGAAGTTCTTTAAAGAAGAATATAAACTTAATCATAAAATAGGTAATTTTCTAACCATTCAATAAGACAAGAATGACATTTATTAATTTTGGAGTTAAATTATGAGCACAAGGAGCGCCTTCACACATTTATATTGGCAGATCGATACAAATATATATGAAAATACAACCATGACAAATATATACTAGCTAACATGTCTGGTGCTGGTGCTGAAGAAGGCTTAACATAGCTGACACACAAGAGTCCAACGGGAGAAGATCCCTTTGGCAGTATGACTTCAGGAGATTCTCTACTTTGCCTTATCTGTGGATTTCGTTATGGGCGATGGTTGCTTTCAAGAAACTTCCACCCATTTGGGAAGAAACGCGGAACTATTTTCAAACATAGCTTTAAAAGCAAAATCTTTTTATCGTCTCACATTCCTCAGAGTAGAAATTCAGAAACAGGTTGAAAAAATTGGCAGAATAAAGACCCAGGCGCACGGATATCCAAGTACTTCAAACCAGTTTGCCTTCGCCAACATTAAATTCAACATTTCACCAAGAAGTGATGTGTTGGCTATGATTTTTCTGGGCTTAAGTCAGCTGTTTCAGCTTGCATCTGATGTTTTTCATAATTATATTTGGTTGTGTTCACAACACTCCGTTTCTTTGTTTCGTGCCCTTCTACTCTTTGCTTCATTTCTTCCTACTTCCTGCGTCTCCTTCTATGCAGTGACGGACAGATGCATTTGCCGAAAATTGTATTTCTCCTTTGAATCATCGACCTTAAATATGTAGATCTAATTCAGGCAGTTCAAGGGCTAATGCCTTCCTCAATGGGAGGATATCAGCTTTCGCAAGTAAAGGCAAGACAAATCATTACCAAAACATTAAGACGAAAAAATGAACTGTTTCGTTGAGGGTTGAGTGCCGACTAATAATAATAATAAATAATACCTGGTGTATTTTAATGACACCTCAAGGGTATTTAATTTTTAAAGTACTTCTTGCATTATTCGAGTAGAGTGCCAGATTTGATGCCCAATTTCGATTTTCTTACTTGACTTATTCACTAGATTCATGGTAAGATATATTTGCATACTGATTGTAATTTATTTTGTTTCCCAGGCACACTAAAAACACCATTTGTCGCTTTGATTGATGGAATCACAATGGGTGGCGTAAGTTTTTATAAAAAAATTGTTAAGCTGATTTCTTCTTAGACTTCAGACAGGTGCTGAATCAGCTAAGTTTGAAAATCCCTTCCGAGAAATAAAAGGTCCAGGACACACCTGTGACAACTTTATGTAGCGGGCAAACTTTAAACAAATTTTTTACACAAACTTTGCATTTGTTTCTTATTTAAGGCTGAAATAAGCTCGGCTTCGTCCTGTAATTTTTGAACTGATATTCGTACATGCATGCATAATACCAAACAGACTGATTTCGACAGTTAGGCCCTGACTAAACAATTAACAATTTTGGAAGAAAATCTTGAATCTTGAATTTGTTGTTTAATAAAATGTTTCATTGTTTTGCCACGTAGCAAAACAATGCTAATCAAACATTTTTAGCACAAGCATAAAATGTTTTTTGAAGCTCTTCAAAAATATCGCTAAGCGACTTCTTCTTTTCAAGCAAAGAAGGCCAAACAGCCGAACATGCTTGTGAATCACTTTAGTTTGAACTGTGTTTTACCGACATTCTTTGATCGTTAAGCCAGGGCCTTAGACTGTTTGTAAGTTTTTTCTGCGAATATGTGCATCTTGAAGTTAAAAGGTCAAACAAAACAATTTGACAATTTTACCTTTTGACATCGAGTTGTTCTTTACTGATCTTTAAATACAAAGAATTTTAACATGCACATATTCGGATCAGCATTCGTCTGATTATCGGCTAGAAAAGGTTCTTACTTCATTACTCTAAATGTTTGCAACTTTAAAATTGTCGTTAGCCTAATCTATTTCGAATGGACTTTCAGGGAGTTGGTTTATCAGTACATGGTAAATTTAGAGTCGCAACCCAGAAGACCCTGTTCGCCATGCCTGAAACTGCTATAGGTATGCTTAGTTGCTTTATGTAGCTATGTTCTCTATATAAAAAATCTTTTACAATATCGCAAATTTATAGATGTTGCCAATGTGTTCCTCTTTTATTGCTGAGACAAATGCCATTCTTTTGTCGTTGTATAACTAGCGTTTCTACTGTCAAAAAATGAGTATTTTAAGAAAAGTGAAAACGTCTCTGAGAGCGTATAGAGGAGTGGTTAGCACTTGCGCCATCTGGGTTCAAGGTCTGTGGTCTGGGCTAGGGAGCACAATTATAAGATGCAAAAACCTTGCTCTCTGTCATGTCGCACCAAGGTGTAAAATTGGTACTTTGGTGATGAAGGCCCAAAAGCACTCGTAACTCCGACTGTACTGCTCTTGCGAGTTGATATATATACCCTCAGGAAGTATAACAACAGATTAAAAAAAGGAAAAATGGCACGAGCTAAAGGGGATAAATTGTTGTAAAGTATACCTTATCTTGGAACGTGGAGTGAGTGGCCAAGCTTCTCAGTCAGTTCTCGTAAGACAGCTGAAGTTAAACATGGTCGTGTGAGGTCAGCATCTGGATGGGCGACTTTCCAGATGTAGGAGTCGACAACTTTTTCTGCTGTCCTACGGACGGAACGTTAAACTAGAGGTCCCATGCCTGTATGCGGCATGCAAAGTAGGCCTAGATTAGCTGAAAAAGCCAGTAAGAACAGCAAAAATAACCTCTCCAAAATAGCTTTGACTGAAAATATAATGATATGTTTTTGTGCATTCCAGACACTTTTTGTGAATGACAAACGGAACTTTTGGTCCAGCCCTCCAAGTTGCTTAAAGATCTAATATTTCAGCCTCTACAAAATGACCCGTTAGCGTTACCCCCTAAAAACTCGTATTTTGGCTGTTTTCTTGGCTTTCAATGTGGAAAAGTTTGCAATGATGTACTGTATAAAAAAGCTTTCTCAACCAAAAAATTTTAGCAAAATCTCAGCCCTAGTTGCTTATCGACCAGTTTCTTATTAAACAGTGTATTGCATTGAATTTTAGGATTCTTCCCCGACGTTGGCGGTGGCTATTTCCTGCCAAGATTATCTGGACATTTAGGAACTTTTCTCGCCCTTACAGGTAATTTTTTTTTATCTTATTTTTTTCGGGTTGCTTATTATCTTCTTATGTTATCAAGGAACCTTAAGGATGGCAAAATAACTTTCTGTTACAACATCAGCCCTTCTGCCTATGTTGAAGCCTTAAAGATACCTTGAATAGCTATAAACTCGTTATAGGGAAGCGTTATATTTTCATATATATAAACGCATTTTATGTCTTAAATTGGTAAAAAGTTGTCGATGTAAAGTATCGGTTAAAGACTAAAAACACGAATCGCGAATATGGATGGTTCTGAAGAAGGCTCAACATAGCTGAAACAAACTGCCAAACGAGGAGAATCTTGGGCTGCATGACTTATTCAACAATTTCATTGAGCTATTAAGCTCAGTGGAAACGTTGTTGGCTCTCTGTTTATGCAGTCCAGATGGTTTGAATCCCATCTATTCTGCCATGCCACTCGTGGAACGAATTCATCCTAAGTAGATATGTATACATGCGTCCTACTTTAGTATGCGTCCTACTCCAGTACGCGTCCTACTCCAGTGACGTCATAGATGACGTCATCACCTAGCGCTATGGCGCGATGATTTTTCTTGTCATAACATCGGATACATCATAGCCTCGTTAGCGTCGTTACTGGTGACGTCATCACCTAGCACTATAGCGCGATGATTTTTCATAACATCAGATACACCATAGCCTCGTTTACAGTCAGCATCGTTATTGATTGAAATCTCCTTGACTGATATTACAGATAATCTACAAGATATCGTCAATTCGTATTATGTTGAGGATTTGTCGTTTGCCCCCGTGTATCATACGAATACATGTTATGAAGCACTGGTGCAGTTTGTTCGATGTGATGAGCATACATATACTACAAAACCTCTAGAAAATGGCGGATGGGATATGTTGCTTAGAGAACTAGAAGGATGCTGGAAAGTTGTTACTGGTTATGAAATAAATGGTGATATATCCAATCTTGAACCTGCTTCATCACTCGTATACCTGTTAAAGCATTTCCTGGATATGCTGTATGGTTACTATCCGCCATTTTTAACAAATGAAGAAGAATGTACAATTTTCCTACATGAAGATGGAGATAAAAAGCAAATGCATAAGTAAGTACAGTTTCGTTGCGTTCTCTAAAAGGATTTAATTTCTAATCTTTCTTGAAGCTTTTTAAAGATTTGTTGAAGTAATTTATATCGTTTTCATTTTAGCTTATTTGAGAACGAAACTAAAAATGTAAAAAAAGTAAGTATCATTAAATGCTAGTGTTTTCCTTTGCATCTTGTAAATTCTCATTTGGCGCGTTTTCAAAATCAGTTGAAGCTTTCAAATATACGCTTTTTTTTGTAAAAAACCACTTTATAACGAAGCTAAATGTAGAAGGCCCGAAAATTTAAAGAACGAACTTATACTATTAAAGAGAAAATCATTAAGGAACTTTTCATTGTTAAATATTTTTTTTACTGCAAACAATCCAGAATTAAAAAGCCCGTTCTATTCATTTGTAGTCGAAAATCACATAAATTGTACTTTACGCATGTATCAAATGTTTCCTTGAGTAGTCTCGAGCTTTGCTTGCATGCAAATGTCTCTGTACGGTAGTCATTAAACTGTATGTGCAGTTAAAATTACGAAACTATTAAGGAACTTTTGGAACTACAATCGTCTCAAAAGAGGTAAAAAAATAAGGAATTTTAAGAGCTAGGCCTTGAGCTAGGTTCTTTATAAAGAAAAAGCGTGTAAAGCTTGTATTTTTATGTCAATTTACTACAAGAAAGAGCTAGGAATATGTTTTATAGTTAAGGTTAACATTTCAACGGCTATTTCTAATAAACAACAATTGTAGTTTTACATTCAGGCCCCGTTTACACGAGGCTGGATCTAGTTGATACGGATATTCTTCCCGTTTACACGAGACCAAGCAATCCGCATCAAAATCAATAGCCTTATCAATTCTGATCCTTCTAGCGAGACGTTTTCAAAATGATCTTGTCTCGTGTAAGCAGCCAATCCGGCTTACTTTTGACCCGTTTTTAAAAACGTTTTTGCCCTTTGTGCATGTGCCCATATTTTTTTGAATTTCAGCCTCACTTCGTTATTTAGGCCTCTATTTCATGCGAGTCCACACTCGTGAAAAGCAAAAGTCTATCAGTAACAAAGTCATCCGGCGCCGTGCAAACACAACCTATCTGTACTACTTTTCATACGGATCAGAGTTGAACCGGCCTTGTGTGAACGGGGCCTTTTGTCGTCTTTGGAAGTTTTCTTCGGTGCGTGATATTTAAAAAAATTGACTGCCGTCACTAATGCTCTAGACTTTATTTCAAAAACTTTCTGAACGGTTTACTATTGTCTTTATTTAGTTGCTTGGTGCTAGCAATCAACGTTGTCGTCGTTGGGAGGAGGGTAGACTTGCCCCAAGTCTATTTCTCAATGTCTTTCTCCAAGGGTCCGCCATTCCGTGAAAACATAGGAGAATGCGAGAGAAATATTTGGGGGAGGCTGTTAGCAGATGCCACTGTTTCTTCTTCTTCTTCTTCTTCCTCTTCTTCCTCTACTTCTTCTTCTTCTTCTTCTTCTCCTTCTCTTCTTTCTTCTTCTTCTCTTCTTTCTTCTTCTTCTTCTTGTTCTTCTTCTTCCTCTTCTTCTTCTTCTTATTTCTCTTCTTCTTCTTCTTCTCTTCTTTCTTCTTCTTCTCTTCTTTCTTATTCTTCTTCTTTCTCATCATCATCATCTTCTTCTTCCTCTTCTTCTTCTTCTTCTTCTTCTTCTTCTTCTTCTTCTTCTTCTTCTTCTTCTTCTTCTTCTTCTTCTTCTTCTTCTTCTTCTTCTTCTTCTTCTTCCTCTTCTTTTTCTTCTTCTTCCTCTTCTTCTTCTTCTTCTTCCTCTTCTTCCTCTTCTTCTCTTCTTTTTTCATAGATTGTGGTGTAGATTTAGGTGAAGATCATCCCCTTTTTAACTTTCTCAACGATGCTCTCTTCATCTTCTCCAATACAGATGAAATGTTGTAATTTATTTGATGATATTTTTAATTGAAATGATATAATTTCATGAATATGTAAATGAGAATTTAATTTATTTAATTGAAATTTTTTGCTGGGATGTTAGAAGTAAAATGGTTTTTTCTGTTCACCTCATTCTCCTAACGTTAGATAATAGAGCATAGCGCATTCAAGTACTCTGCTCTAAAATCATCGCACAATAGCGCTAGGTGATGACGTCATCAATAACGACGCTGACTGTAAACGAGGCTATGATGTATCCGATGTTATGACAAGAAAAATCATCGCGCCATAGCGCTAGGTGATGACGTCATCAATGGCGTCTCTGGAGTAGGACGCATACTGAAGTTCACGCATGTATACATATCTACTATCCTAGTGTCTGCCATTCAAGAAAGATATGCAAAAGGCTCAAAACAGCCAAATATGTATCATACATAACGAAGGCTCAATATAGACGAAACACAAAGCCAAACTCGGAGAGCCTTGGGCTGTATGATTTGGAGAGTTAGCTATTCGCATTTTATGAGCTCTAGATAAATCTATCCTAGTGTTTGCCATTCATACAAATTTCAGTAAAATGGTCAAATATTCTTGTGAACTTGAATGAAAGTCAATAATGAAATAACTTTGGTCCAGGAGTTATTAAAAATCTTGAAAAATGTTTATACTTTCTCAACGGTTGATCTGTTGATGACAAGTTGTGAAGGCTATCTTTAAAGCATAAAATGTGGAATACTGAAATGGAATACTGAAATGGAATAAAATGGAAGGGAATGAAAACAGAAACATTTGCTAGAAGAGTACCAAAACAACAAGCAGTTTATGAATTTTAATGCTCCCATCAAATTTTGGTCGTCAGACAAACGTTGGGGGGGGGGGGCAGATATGGGGGCATTCCATGTTTTAAAGATTTTTGATATTCGGCTATATCCGGACCCATACATTTGCTAGAAGCACCAAATATAGCCAGGAATATGTTAAATCAGATGCCAAATACGAATATCAATGAATTTTGGTCGTCAGACAAACGAGGGGGCAAATGTGGGGAATTGCATATTTTAAAGATTTTCGATATTCGGCTATATCTCGACTCATACATTTGCTAGAAGCACCAAATATAGCCAGAAATATGTTAAATCATATGCCAAATACGAATATTAATGAATTTTGGTCGTCAGACAAACGTGGGGGCAGATATGGGGGCATTCCATGTTTTGAAGATTTTGTGGTCCAGCAAAGGCTATATTTTGTGCTTCTAGCAAATGTATGATCGGTTTTCATTAAGCAGTTAACTGTTGAACTGCTGTTGTTTCTTTAGGACATCGGCTGAAGGGTCGGGATGTGTACCATGCAGGAGTTGCAACTCACTACGTAAAATCTGAAATGGTAGGCAAAAGGTTGATTTATATTCAATTAAGAATCTTTCAACCGTGATTATTTTCAACACCTCAGCACCTGAGATGATGCCATCTATTACTGCATTGTTGCATCCCGCAAGACATATAAAAACCCTCAGGCACGAGGAGTTCTTAATACTACTTGGGTACTGGTATGTGCCGCCCATATGGGTGGGGTTTTGGCCCTGTAATTCTCTAAACATATCGGTATGATTTTAGCCAATCCTCAAATAACAGGGTTGGAAACTAAAAAATATATAAAAAATCACTTAATTTGGACCCAAATAGTGTTAATATCGTGTCGAAGAGTCGAAGATATTCGTGGTGCAATTTCAAGCAATAATATTAGCTAGAAAGCATTATCACTAGCATATTCTGCTTGTTATTAAACATAATATTGGTTCTGTTCCCTGTCTGTGCTGGCTACATTATAAGTGAGTGGATCTGTAAAATCTTGGAACATCCCCGTCCATGCATAGGTCATGTACCCTACGGGCCCTCAGGTAAAGCTTCCTCCTCACTAGCGACACAAGCACAAGCGCAAACACAAGCAAAAGATTGTGCACTATTAAAGACGGGCTCAACACAACATAAGATTTTGTTAAATGCAAAATCACGCGATCACGTGCAATTTTTCGACGATTCATGCAATCACACACGATAAACTTCATTTTCACGTGCATGCATCTGCAGGCGTTGCTCCCCGAAATTTTGAGCAAGATCCATATTTAGGATGTTCAACTTCATATAATTCATCATATATTCAAATGGCTTATAAATTATGATCATTACCATGCTTTCTCTGCTATAATGATGATTTTTCTGTTTCCGTGTGGACAGAGATTTTTTAAAAAATGCACGTCGTGTGGACGCAGATTTTTTCCAAAACGGATAAAAAAGTTTACGTTTCAAAAATAGCCTATGTCACCAATACTGCAAATCACGAAATCACGAGCCGTAGCAAAGCCTTTCGCACGACACGCAGGAGTTTGATTCACGCATTCAAGCGCAAAAATTTCTCGTTTCACGAAATCAGGCATGAAAAATGATCCAATAATGCATCAAACAGAACCGCTTAAGGGGTCTCTATGTTTGGCTAGTGCTCACTGGTGAGAGTTGCAAGAAAAGCATAAATACAGACACGAGAAGAATAATGAATATTTTTGGTATTCTTGTGCTTATGGCTATAATTGTGTTTAGCTTGTCCTCATTCCGCATAAAGTCCTTGTGCTTGGTTTGTTCATGCGCTTGTGTCACTAGTAAGGACCAAGGTTAAGAACCACACCTTAACAAAAACCTTTACCCCGAGATTTTCATGAAAAATTTTCTAAAAGTGCCTAAACTGCTTACGAAACCAATTTTTCGATATACATGTAATCAGGCCCGTATTTTGGTTTCTCGTTACTATCCAGTGGTTTAAAGAGTGCAGTTTCATGAGATTCAGGGTGTCGCGTGCAAGTTCCTAGCGAGTAGTATTGCTTAACTGAACTGCTCTGATTACTATCTGCTTTTGCACCGAGCTTAAAAGAGTGGGAGAAAGAAGGGTAAATGGGCTTCGGTTCAGAAATAAGGTACCCAACCCTGCCTTAAAGGAAGAAGCGAGTGGAAATTAACTTACCTCTTACCTTTTATTCTGTAGGTTCCAACTATTGAGGATAAACTGATGAGCATTAATGTGGTGGATGAGCAGAATGTGCGAGATGTTCTAGATGAATTCCATTCAGAAGTGAGTATGACCACAATGTTTCGGTCTTCAAATATATTAATATTCCTTGATCAACTCAACCTCGTCCTCAGGCCCCAAATCGAATTTCCTCAAATCTCAACTGTCAAATCGATTTGGCCCTGGTACCGGCCACAAAATCTGCCAAAATACTGGCAATTTTTGTCCTAGGCATAAAAGCAAGATGTAGATTCCGAAAGCAGATGTTCTTAGAAAGGAAATGCAAAGAATTTCATCGATAACTATCAGGCAAGATACAATATTGCATGTAGCGTTTTTTTTTGGTTTTTATAGATGCTTTTTACATAGTTTTCGGCCTATTTTGATGTGAAATTTTGTAGAAACTGTGACGTCACTTAACATTTCTATTGTTTGAACAGCCAATCAAATTGCGAATAGACAAGGCCGATATCAGGGTCGAATATGGACAGCGGAGTTTCACGTAGATGCCTATTCACCCTTGGGACGAGGTTGTGATCAACTTTGAAGTCAACCGATAATTATAGACTTTACTTACCCAAAAAATCCTTTATTTGCTCTCATTGAATTGAATTGATGTTGTTGCTGTTCGCTTCAGTGAGGTGTGGTTTGAACGTCAAGCGATTAAATTCAATAGCTCATGTAATAAGTCTGCAATGATCATATTTAGCATATTCAAGTAACGATCGATTGATGGTTGGTTCGAATCGCTTTTGGGCCACCTTTTACATGCCTGCAAACCCAGGTGCCAATACTTTCCAGGTCAGTGAATGACTACCCTATGTGAGAAAAAAACGTCCTGACTGTAGTTTTTTCTTTTAATACACATTGAACAAATTGTATTGATGCGTTTTGTGCATCAAAAAAGACTGATTGATGTCATTCCCGCCACTTCCTTACGATACGCATGCGCATCGAGAGTAAAAGTTTCCCCGCAATTTCCCCATCTAGCCGGGATGATTCGATTACATTGGGAAAAGTTGTCTCGGCCAGCCAAGATCCTTGCTTTTGAAAGGTATCTCTTCTAACCAGGATGGAGCATTTGTCTCGTATTATCGCAAGATTAAGATCTCGGCAAACATGCTACCCCGGCTAAACCAGACGTTTCTGCTCATATCCCGGCCGATTTTTAAGCTCTGGCCACAGGCTGTCCGCAAGTAGTTGCTGTACATGTTGCTCGTATGCCAAATCTATGCCGTATTTCTACCTTCCTTCTATCCTATTTTATAGTTCAAGACAAAAAGGCTTAAGTTTTGCTATATGTTTGTTTCATATTTGTGTTTTTTGTTTCATCATAACAGTGCGATGCAAAAGACGAGACGTTCTCTCTAGAGAATCACCAGGATGATATAGACAGGTATTGCATTTTCATGATGTAGAGCATATCTTTCTGTATCTCACGCTTTGTCATCCATCTCTTTCCTGATTGTAAAGACTTAAAGTCAATCTATCACTAGTTCAGGATATTTTTGCCGTAGAATTTCAGATACAAGAAAAACACTCTAAATTTCTGTAGCAATCATCATATACTCGTAAATATCTCACATCCGAACATCATCGAACATCTACAGATCTGAGCTTCAGAATCTTACATACAATTATTTCTACTACACACCGATAAAGTTTCAGCCAATCACAATCCTAGATTTCACAAAAGTTAATATGAGTCAAGCTACATATTTTTATTATACAAAAGAGGAAATAATATTTAAGTCGATAAACATAAAATGTCTGTGGTACTGAGCATATACGCAAATTCTGACTCACAATCATGAGCCGAATGCCCAACCTAAATTTTAAATCTATGCAAAGAATGTCGTTACGAATATTAAAGCTTAAACATACAATCGCCTAAAAGAAAATTTAAATCCCTACGAGAAATCCTTGGAAATCCGAGATCTGATCTATCTCACCACTCACTATCAACTAACTTACCAACGCTTGAAAAATGGAAAAAATGTAACAATACTAAGCATCCCAAGAATGCCATTAGAGGCATTGTTTGGGCCATTGATGCGCAATTTGCGGTTAGTTGTTCACAATGGCTGCCTGCAAGCACTTTTGTCAATCTGGGGTCATGCGACAATTTTTCTTCTGATACTAGCTTGCTTGCATGACTAATACTTGTTTACGCGATATTCGATGGCAAATTGCCACATTGGTTCAGTTAATGACATTTCAAACATTCTCATCGTCTGAGCAAGAGCGGCAATTTAAAAACAGTTTTCAAAGAAAATCGTCATCGTTATCTTCATCATAATCAACATCACCACCCTCATCATCATCATCATTATCATCATCGTCATCATCATCATCATCATCATCATTATCATCATCATCATTATCATCATCATCATCATCATCATCATCATCATCATTATGGTTGTCGTCATTATCGTCTTCATCATCGAAGGTGTGACGAGGCTTGGAAGAAATGGGATCATAAGGACCACCACCAACACCACCCCTACCACCAGCACCACAACCAGGCCTACCACCAGCACCACAACCAGGCCTACCACTATCACAACAACCACCAGAACCACCCTACCACCACCACCACTACCCGCGTCATGATCATCATAGTCATCATCATCATAACCACCACCCTTATCGCCATAATCATTATCGTCATCGTTGTGCATAGCGACAAACATCTTTCATCATTTGACCGAAATAGGATAATTCAACCAAAATCATTCTTTAAATATGCCCATAGTCAAATATAGCCCTATTGTCAAATTTTCATACTGCTCTAATGGTTATTTGACGTTTTGAAGCTCTTGCCCCTTTTTTCCCTTTTACTCTCTTTTACCCCCATCAACGTCAAAATTTAAAAAACGAATTAGAATTTCAAAATCAGCACCAAGAACGTGCCCCCAGCAGTGAATTTCATCCGATTTTGACAAATTTAATTTTTCGACTAAATTTTTACCTCTGGGACCTACTGGGACGTTGGGCTGGAGGGTGTTAAGCCACTCATGCCCTAACAGTAGCCAATATGCAAAAAAATCTAGGAATTGTTTCCGCCATTTGGACAAGGCTTAATCGTTTATCTTTTCATCGTTCTAGAATTTTTGCAGCTAATTCGGTTCGTGAAATTATGACAAATTTGAAAGAGGATGGTTCGGAGTGGTCTTCGAAACAGCTGAAGGTAATTTTAATTCTTTCGTAACATTTTAAAATCCTATCTTTCGGATTCTTTTTAATTAATTAAATCATTTAGATTATTGTTTCTTGATGTATTGATTTATTAATCTTTTATACTCTTTCATATGAACAAGGATGGAAAAAATTTTCTTCTTTCTGGAAACCTTGGAAAAACTTTCTGCAAAGTATTTAGTATTTCAAGAAAAAAACTTCAAAACCTTTCTATTCTCTACTGTTGTACAAAACACCCGCTGCTTTAAAACTAATCAATCAGGTAGTAGCTATACGTAATAGAACAGACTAAATAACAATTTTGATTGAAAGCCGTCATTTTTTCTCCTAATGTTCATTTGCTTTGATTTGACCATTTGCAGCCCAGTTAAAACTGTTAAAGGGACTTGTATGAAGATTTTCTGCTAAATCAATCTGAATAGTACTGTTAGGGTTCATCATTATTTCAATCCTTCAATTCTTTTCTGCAAAACTTTCTGTGAATATTTTCTCCTAAAAATTTCTTCCCAAGTTCCGATACTTTTTCCACCTCTGTATATGAACACACTTTATAAGAACATCGAGGCTCGATTTTTTTTTTATTTCATACAGTATCATGTCAACAAAACAGAACTATGCAATTATTAAATATAAGTATATAAAAGATAGGCTGAGCTGTTCGTAGAAGCATTTGATTCTGTTT
This sequence comes from Chrysaora quinquecirrha, assembly GCA_014526335.1. Lineage (NCBI taxonomy): Eukaryota > Metazoa > Cnidaria > Scyphozoa > Semaeostomeae > Pelagiidae > Chrysaora > Chrysaora quinquecirrha. The sequence continues at coordinate 1,067,917 of JACTAT010000063.1, read as the reverse complement.
AATTGTAGAATAATCATTGTTGAAATAAGAACACCATCAAGAACACTCGAGCCTCCGGTTATTGAAAGAATAAGAACATCGAGCAGATGGTAATGTATACTTTGATAAGGACACACTTAATATAAGAAAATCGAGGAAACTCGATTTCAGCCAAAAAATATTATAACAACTCTTGAAATCTTTAAGAACATGTCCCTTTAAGCCTCCTAGTCTTTACTGAAAAATAAGAAACAAGAAAATTTTGTCTTGGTACACTTTTTCTTTATAAGAACAAACTTTATAAGAACATCGAGGCTCGATTAGCCAAATAATTAGAAAAACGCAAGAATATTTCCAACCTCAGATGAAAAATAAGAAACAAGAAAACTCGTTGTAAGAAATTTCATCCCATGTTAAAACAGAACTTACAATTATTAAAAAGTATTCAGAAATTATGCCAAATTGTTCTTTATTCTTCATAAGAGCAATTCATTGTGCGTAGTTGTAGAAAAATCAATGCTGAAATAAGAACGCCATTTAGTACACTCGAGCCCCAAATTGTTCAAAAGTATAGCCAGGTTATAGCTATCCCTCGTTGACAGTAACGAGAAGAGCGACAGCATATTCGAATGTTCAGTGTCACCATCAATACAGCTGCAGTAATGCTTCAAAAGGAAGAAGGCTGGGCATCTAAGCCTAGTTTTGGACGGGGACGTGTCATTTCAGTCTAAAATTTGGACCCACAATTCCGCCCACATCTGAAAATTTGTGACCCATAATTCCGCAAACCTGATAAAACTCGTGACCCATAATTCAGCAAACATGATGAATGTTATGCCCAATATTCCGCAAGGCAAAGAAAATTTTCAGATAACAAAATCATCTAATAAAAAGCAAGCAATGTTTAAAGGGCAACCTTGCTGATAGTCCAAAGAGCTACCAGTTCGGACTGCATATTTTGAAAATGCTAAGCTTAATTCTTCAAATTTCTCCAGATTAGTACCCATAATTTTGCGTGTTTCTTCAAATGGTACCCATAATTCCGCACATACTTCTAAAAACGTTATCGATAATCCCGCACCTTTTGAAAAAAGGTATCCCTAGATAATGGCACGTCCCCGTACCCCCAAAACTGTTAATTTACCCCCCCCCCCTCCGAAGAAAAAGGGGGATGTCATTAGCCAATTGCGCCCTCGTAAATCCATTATATGGTTTTGAATGGCTTAGATTTGACTCTGCCACATTTCTCATTGCAGTCTTTACTCTTGATACATGTATTTCAGACCTAACTTGAACTGAGAGCATGTCTAAATCACAAGTCAAAGCTAATTCTGAGTTTTCTCCTTGCAGTCCCCACTGTCGATGTGTGTTGCTCTTCAGCAAGTTGCAAAAGGAGCGAATTTAAGCTTTGCTGAAGTGTTTACAATGGAATATAGGATTAGTCAAAGGTTTATGGTAAGTAACAAATACTTATTGCTATGTTTTAAACGGAACAAGTTGCATGAAAGCTTCGGCTTTGCAATCAATGGCTCGTGAACTGAAACCCCGAAATCGTTTACGAAGGATGTAAACTGCCAAGCTTTCTTTGGCCGCGTCTACACTACACCGTTTGTGTAAGTAAAAAGAACGAGAAAATGATCAGTTTGTGAAATATTTTGCATTTCTTTGTTATAAAAATGGGTATTATGAATACAAAGTGAACTGATAAATTTTCATTATTTTGGGAGTGTTCCACCTTACCTAAGACAATAAACATGAACTATTAAAAACACAGAAATTATGAACTATAAGGTTGAGTACCTCGAAGAAAAGAAAGATTTTGTATAATGCATCGGTTTTTTTTGTTGCCACTAAAGCAATATAAATATGTAAAACACAAAAAGGATGTTTTAGCGCTGTTCTTGTACAAAAATGACAAAGTCCGAACTGGTTTCTTTGCAGCGTCCCTGATAAAAACACCGAGACCGAATCAACGCGACAGAGGATTATAGTGTGTTCCTATACTCTATCCTTTATTTCAAAGACAAATATCAGTATGTGTGCCAAATTCCAGATGAAGGGGAAGCAGTCGAATAACGTAAATTTTTCATTACAGTAGTTTGGGTACGAGAGACTTGTCGCCCAAAAGGGTATCGTTTTCATGATTTTGGAAAAAACATGGGCCTTAATGCTTTGAAAATTGATATAAATGAAATTAATGATTTCTCGATAATCGGTTTAAACGTTATAAACAACGGTTTTATTTTCGATTGTTTTCATTTTTCTTGCTAAAATTATTTTTCGAAATGACATATATAGTACATTAAATCATATGTATAAATGTACGGTTTAATAATTTGGAATAATTTTGGGTATACATTTTTAGGAATTTGGTGTAAATATGGGTATGCATTTTGTTTCTTGGGTAGCACATCTCTATCCGAAACTATGTCAAGTACCCCCACCCCCCGGGGGGAATTCAGCAAGAGAAGGTTTGTGATAGGTGGCTCTGCAACGAGTAACGCTGCAAGAGAAAAGTTTAATTTTTAGGACTGTCTTGAGACCTGACATTAAAGGAACTTTTCTTAACAAAGAACTTACCAAAGGAACTCTTTCAGTCTACATCATGATTCGGGACGCAAATTATTTTTCAATTTATCACTATTTTCTTATATTCTCCGTAATGTTTAGTCAAGTGATTGATGTTATTTTCCTAGACTGGTAAAGATTTCTACGAAGGCATTAGAGCAGGTAAGAGAAAGACGCTTAGGCCCTGGCTAAACCATCAATTATTGTTGGTTAAACAATTTGAGATTTGCTTGAGACAAGCAATGTTTGACCGTTTGGCAACGTCACAAAACATTGCTTGGCAAGCAAAAATAAACTAAATTTGTTGCACAATGTTTGTGAAACAGTTCGAAAACATGTTTTGCAAACAAAATTTGTTTAACAAATAATATTTTGCAGCATGACCAAAGGGTTAAAGACTTTGCTTGACAAGAAAATAGCAAATTTCAAATGTTTGACAAACAATTACTGAAAATTTATCCAGGACCTTAAGGCTTGGTTGGACACGAACTTGGAACTATTGAGTATGCCTTTTAAGTAGAAATCTCATTGCCAGAAGCCCATATTGTACATTTATCCTCGCAATGATGAATCCTGCCTGAATGAAATCCAGAACCTTAGGGCCTCGCAAAACGATCAGACATTGTTGGTCAAACATTTTAAATTTGCTTTACTTCAAATTGTTAACCGTTTGGCAACGTTCAAAAACATTTCTGTCCAACTTTTTGGAACAACTAAGTCCTTGCTAATGCGCAAGTACGAACGCCCTGTTTGCTAAGAAATGTTGCTAGGTGCCGAAATGTTGCAAGTTGTTTAAAATTGAAAATAACAAATGAAATTTTTGACAAGCAACATTGGAAAGGTGGCCAAACGATCAAACATTGCTTGACAAGCAAAAGTAAGCAAAATTTGTTGCGTGATGTTTTGAAAACGTTAAAAACATTTTTCTTTTGACTATATTTGTGGCATCAAACCTTTCAGATCATAAGCATTTTGATTCTGTTTTAGTTTTAATTGACAAAGATAACAAACCAGTTTGGAATCCTGCTGCAGTAGACGACGTATCAGAAGAAGAAGTGAATGAATATTTTAAGCCGTTGCCAGAAAATCGAGATTTGATTTTATGAAATAGATAAACAAAAACTTTTTATTAATATACCAGATATATTATCGTGAGTATTTAGTACTGTATTTAGCTAAAACATACTTGTTTGAGATTCTGTAAGTGATAATCTTAAGAAAGTCTTGCTCGGTGTTGCGATGTAAAGCATTGAAATACCAAGATGGGCCTTTATGCCTTATAAAATCAAATCGCCATAGCTACCCTTGCACGTTTTTTATAAGAAAGTTCAGAATGACCCCAGTGCTCAAACTTTCTTAGCAGTCCCAGAATTTCAGTATTCAAATTTTCGTAACACTTTCGTAAAAATATCTAACTACCAACTATATTTTTGTCTTTGGTTCCCTTTGCACCCTAAACCTGCCCTAAACCAACCCCTACAGTAGTTGCGCTATTTTTTGAAGAAACGAAATTTTCATTGAAAATGGTCCTTGAGGGACTTAGGTCCCCTTAGGTCATAGATTTGAATCTTAATAAAGGTAAATAAGGAAATTATTGGGCCAAAGAAGAATCGATAATTAAAAACCCTTCTTTAGGTTTGAAAAACCCTGTACTGAATTTTCTTAGTTGTTGAGGAACCAAATACTCCTTTCAAATAGACGACTTTCTTATAAAAAAACTGTATAAATGGAGCCTATAAATGGAGCCTTTGTTGCCTTCGAATAGCTCTTAAAAGGTTCTTCATTTTGTAAAAAACAAAACATCTGAAACACAACGAAGAAGAAGAGTTTTGCTAGCAGCACAGATGCTACCATCAAATACAGCAACTCAAATGCCCTAGCTGCTGCTGAAAATAGTAGTGTCTTTCTTTGTATGCTACATTCAGTTTTTGAGACATATTTGAGAATTTCCATAACATTCAGGATAAACGTCATTAGTATAGGTAGAGTTTGTCGTTATTTTTGTGGAGTTTTACTGTATTGTTGCCATTTCTTGTGTGGACTTGCCCATGTCGTCTTTGATAGAATGAAAGAGACTCTCGTATATGTAGATGAAAATTGTAGACTGAATTGTCATAGACTGTTGTCTTTTTCCATGCGAAAAACTTTGTTGAAAATGGGTGTCGTTTTATCCATTTTTTTTTTTAAGAAAAGAAGCTGTAAAAAACTACCAATGAGATGGTCCATATTTTGGGACATTTTCAGGGTACTTGGGGCTCATGTTATACCACACGATTAACTGTGATATAAACTACACGTTTTTTTTATAAGGAACACCTTTATAAGGAACTCGAGGCTGAAAGTTCCCAAAAAATTAAGGAACTTCAAGGAACTGTCGAGGGTCGGATGAAGAAACTAAGAAACTAAGAAACTCTTTTTTAAAGAACAAGACGGTTTGTACGAAAAAGGAACAGAAGTACAATATATTTCCCATCGTTCTTCCCCAAAAGGCTCCATTTATACTTAAAGTTAGAAATGAAGAATAGTTTATATGGATTTGCTGTAAAAATTAGTATTTAAACATATCCCACGACAAGGAACAGTATAAGAAACTTTCAGCCTCATTTTGTTGAAAAATTAAGGAACTCCAGCCTCAACTCAGACCAAAGGTTCCTTATAAAAAAAAACGTGTATTGCGTGAGTTGTGACAAAATAAAGACTTACGAGAAATGCTACAAGAAACTTACGACTTTTGACGTTTTCCCAATTCTTTTCTTGATTACAATGAATACCAGCAAAGCAAATGAAGTACGAGTGACGCTAATACCAAGAATATAACAAACGTGAATCAATAGTCCAGAAGCAGTTCGGCTTCTCAATACTCAAGAGCAGTTCGGCTCTAACGTATCACTTAATACTCAATGTCTACGGCTCGGTCGACTTTATGACGTTCTATTCTCAAGTCTCTCAAAAATCTACTAGCTCTAACAACGCTACTGGTATTTATAGTCAGTCAGAATTAAAATACGTAAGTTACTATATAAATCTCTAACATAACGAATCATCCAATCAAAAGTCTTTCTTCGGTATATTTCCTGGCATGACGAAATAACTGCTGCTTGTGGTGTAATCGAAGACATAAATGTACATTATATAATCAGACAGTGAACGAAGTAATGCTGCGTATGCAGTTTCACAAATCCGGGGGGTGGTCATCACAACACTCAGTTGCTAGCATCTATATTCGTGGCTCACACTGAAGCAATGCAGAAACATTTGATTGGAGTAAGCATATGCAGTGTGTATTTCGTGTGAACAAGATGTGGAGCGAAAAGTGAAGCAAGCCGTTCTAACTTGCGCACGCCCCCTTTTGTCAGGTGAAACCCCCCTGCGTTGGCTATTTTATGATAGAGGAAATTGCGAAATCAGCGTTTGTTCCCTGGAATTTATTCAAGTCACACTCTGATGAGAAAGTAGGTTCGCAAGGCCTCAGAGTGCCAAAAAATCTTGTCTATTTTTTTGCCTCCGCTCTCTATAGTATCCAAGTTTTAGTATAAACCTATTTTACCAAATATTACGAGAACTATATACTACAGCAAACCAAAATCAGGAAAGGAAGCGACCACAAGAGGCAAGCCCTGGAGGGCCCCTCTCTGGGGGGAGCCCAATGGAGAGGAAGTGCGAAAGAATTTGTGCAGATTTGAAAATATGTTGCGAGTTGAAGTTGCGACTGTTGCGACAGGATGATGAAATTTTTTCGAATATTGCATCCCATCTCAACAACGAGAAAGTTACGTAACAAGAGCTGTTGTTGTTGTTGCAGGGAGAAGAAAACAAATGAAATTTTCACGTGGAAGAAAGATTCGTCTGAAGAAATGGAGAATAATGAGTCAATGGAGAAAGGTCCTATTGTAACGATTCACTATGCTTCTCAGACAGGGCAAGCTGAAGCAATAGCAAAGGAAATTCACGCTGCATGTCCTGATCACGGTGTATTGGGTGATATTTTTTGTCTCAGCCTTACAGAAAAAAAGGTTTGTGTAGTTGCTCTTGTAGAGTACATAATAGGCCCATTTGATGGGCCTAACCTGTTTGTTGTGGTCCGTAATAGATAGTCTAGTCTGGCTGTGTGAGTCTCAAAAAATCTGTACTAACAACTATCTAGATACATTTCTAGCCATTTCTAGGCAGCAGTGTCAGCCTTTACTCACACTGGCAAATTCATATCGCTTTAGAAATGAGTGAATAATATTGAATGGTGTATTATTTTTATATGAAGAAGGCTCAACATAATCAAGACACAAAAGTCAAACGGGAGGAGAGCCTTGAGCTGTATGACTTGGAGAGTTACTCTGGGATTTCATACCGTAGCTTGGTAAAGTGTTTGTGTCATGTGTTTGCTTCTAGACAGACAGCATATGAATGGACACAATTTCTTACTTTTTTAGTTCTGTATAAATAAAGAAAACTTGGCAATTTTTGTTGCATCTACAACTGGTGATGGAGAACCACCAGATACTGCAAGAAAGTTTCTGAGAAGACTGAACAAGAAAACACTTCCAAAAGATTATCTAAAAGATCTGTGGTTTGGATTCCTAGGTATAACTATATATACATAAATCAAAGTTTTTGCAGAGAATCGAAGCTTTTGTATTAGCATTTGGAAAGTCCTTATGGGCATTTGACTATTGACATATGCTGGTTTCCAAAAAAGTATAATTCCTTTGTACTGGTGGGAGCTGGTCTTCAGCTTCGGATCAATAGATTCTTGGTTTGAATTATTGGGATCACTTTTTACAAACCATCTGTCAATTCAGTTTCACCAATGTTTAGCATATATGTTCTACCTCTCCAAACTTGAGTATACCTATATGTGCACCCCCTGGTGCGGGTTCATACCATACTTATTTGATTAGTGCACATTGAGCACTATTAAAATTTTTTTCAATTTCAAAGGGTACACATACTTAATATAGATCACTTCGGCATGACGTCTGACAGCATTATAATTTTTCAAAATCACATGATATCGAGTTTTTGATATGAAAATCTTATAAAGCTTAGTCTAAGTACAAAGTCTAAGTACTTAGTCTAAGTACAAAGTTTCACTGTCCTAGTGCTTGTTTTCTTAATTTTATGAGCATTTAACGTTCCCGATTTCATAAAGGCTTTGACCGCAAAAAATGAAGTTGGTGAAACTTTTTACCCCACACAGTCAAAGGCCTTATAAAATTGTAAACTTTGGAGGCTCATAGAATCGATAATACATGCGCTGAGATAGTAAAACTTTGCACCTGGACTAGTTTTTGGGTGCTTTATACGATTTTTGCATCGAAAGATTGATATCTTGCGATTTCAAAAATTTAAATTCTACTGAAGTGATCCATAAGATGGTTTAAAAAATTTGAATTTTATTTACAAACTATCCATTAGCATTCACATGGGTGTCTCATAGGGTGTGTTTATCAAGGGAATGTATGTGCTTATTAGATTTTTCAGCAGTAGATAATTTGCTTGTTCTAGGGTAGCTAAATCAAAAGGGGGTTAACCTAATCAAATATTACACTTGGCACACACTTGTGAACATATACGAAATACACATTTATAAACATAACATGATGAAGTGCAAACTCCCCACTCTCTTTCTCTGTAAATGTACTAACAACTATATATATTCATGTACCCATTTAGGGATAGAAGGAGAGAGAATGGCCATTCATTTTCTGTTTTATGTCTTTTGTTCAGCACATAATAGATTAGATAAATAATGCAGACTCTACTTTGCTCTATAACTATATATTGATCTATGGGGTCTCCAGGATCGGTAGTTACTTTGATGGGGTAAATGTTGTGCTCTTCAGAGAAGTTTTATCTGCTTTTGCCTGACAAAGGCCTTCGACACTGTAAACCGAAAAACTCGTGGGCATTGCGATCGTCAGCACTCTGGACAAAGAGATTGCAGCCAGAATCAAGAAAGCCAGCCATGCACTGGGCAAACTCCACATGGATTCCAAGTCTTGCAGCACATGGAAATTCGCCTCTCAACAAAGCTGAAGGTGTAGAATGCTGTTGTCTCTCGGCACTGCTCTGTGGCTGCGAAACATCTCTCTCCCGCAAACCATCAAGAAGCTGGAACAGTTCAACATGCGCTCTCTGTGGATGATCATTCAAATGCGTTGGCAGGACCGCATCACAACCAAGAAGTCCTTGACAAAGCAGACACATCAAGGATCAAAGAAAAGATCCTCCGAGACCAGTTTCGATGGGCTGGCAACTTCATGCGCATGAATGAATCCAAAATTCCATGGTTGCTGTTCTATTGGGAGCTAGCATCTGGCAACCAGAAGCAGGGTCGCCAGAAGAAGAGACAACCTCAAAGCCAACCTCAAATGGACAGGCCCCGACTCAGACCTTCAACATCTGACAGAACCCGCGTGCATGCCCTGGCACAAAACGCAGTGAATTTCTTTAAGTCCACACCCCGGATACGGTTTCGACTGGCAAGCAAACAAGACTAAGGCTAGCTGTTAGATCTCACCTCAGTGAGTTAGCTAGCATGCCAAAACCGGACTCTAGCAGACTGTGCAGAAGAAACATTTTTGTTTCAATGGAGAGGAAGGTGACAACAACTAACTGAGTGGAGTATGTAGGCCAAGATCTTAATGCGCTCTTTTCAGGGCTACTGCTCACCTCAATAGCATAAGGAAGGGGCATGGAAATTTCCTGCTCGACATCATACTATCTCGCTCATGTCAGCTGGCAAGAACCCTACTTGTGAAATTTAAAGCAAAGGAAAAAACTAGGACCTCATCCTTTACACTTGCTACATGGAACGTTTGTGCATTTCCACTTCTTGACGGGAACGACTCAGAGAGATGTCAGAGATACATTACGGTGATTGTAAACCAATTTCTCAGATAAAACATGAGCAACGTTGCCTTAGACAAAACCAGGTTGACTTGAGAGTCTGAAAGCAGTCCGTCTTCTGTCCAGGTGCAAATCAACTCGGTGACACTCAATCTATCCTTAATGAAATGTACAAAGAAGATTGTACAGGGATGATTTAGTAGCTTCACCAGCTGTTTCTGCTCATCTTGTGGGATTCATCCGTCATATACCTGTATAATCGAAAATGGTATCACCGAGATTTAGACAACCATCATTGAATCTTCCTGCTGTCCATCGCAGGCAAGCTCCTTGAGTTGTGCTCAGTCACCTCATCACACTACTTGAGACTTGAGCATGGCTTTCTACTGAAATCAGGCTTCCGTAAAAAAGTAGGACGATTGACATGGTGTCTGCTGCCAGAAAGCTGCAAAGAAGTGCCAGGCATAGAATAATGAACTCTATTCCACCCACATTGATCTGACCAAGCCCTTCGATATTGGTAGTAAAGAGGGCATTTTGAGAATCATGGCAAAGTACTGTTGTCCAAGAAGGTTGATTACTGTTTTACCTAAGCTACCTTATTGCACACTGGCAAAAGTTCAGGCCA
>JACTAT010000063.1:957100-1048934 GCA_014526335.1 Chrysaora quinquecirrha | reverse complement strand
CTTCTATTGTGACGTCATTATGACATCATAATCAAAACATGCCATTGACGTCGGTCAGTAATGGACCTTCCTTATTACATTGAACTATAAATAAAAGGTATATATTTTTATATATAGTTCAATGCCTTATTATCAATAAAAATCCAGAACTTCCTTTACATTTTGTTGCTATTAACTATTTTCTATTACTTTGCAAAAAAATCAGTCAATTCTGATAAGATTTACTGGTAAAAATAGGCATTTATATGTGGTTTTGGCATGACCGCTTTCCATATAAGGCAACGTCACGTGGTTCATTGTTATTATTATGGGAATTTTTTGTACCACATTGTAGCGTACACATAAAGCTTTAAAAGTCAGCCTGGTTTGGAAGCTTACATCCACCGCACAGCAGAATAGTTGCAAGAAAAGCTGGAGGCCCCCCCCCCGGTAGGATTAGGGTTTAATTTGTTTGCTAAAGGGCGAACTTTAGCTTAGGACAACTTTATTCCGTGGTATCGATCTTTTGTCTAAGATTTTTCATTTTTGAGACGATAGTTAGTCTACTAGCAGAAGCAATTTAGCTGCCGAGTCACCGTGTACACCATAATTTTACACACAGCTATTCTGTATTGTAAAGCCCTAGCAAAACAATAAAACATTTTTTGTCAAACATTTGAAATTTGCTTGTCATGCCAAAAATGTTTGAACGTTTAGTCACTTGGCAAAATATCGTTCGTCTTAACAATTTTTGCTTGCATGATGCAAATAATGTTTTTGAACATTTTAAAAAGCATAGCGCCTCACACTTTACTTATCTTTGCTTGTCATAAATTGTTTCTTGACGTGACCAAACATCTAAACATCGTTTGATTAGCAAATTTCAAATGTTTGACTAACAATGTTTGCTCGTTTGGCTAGGGCCTTAGAATCTTTAGTCGAAACAGAATTTGCGGCGTATTCTTAAGAGATTTTTCGACAGGAAAGCCCTTTGTGAATTCCTACAGGCCTACTTGTGTCATAGTATATATCTTTTTTCGTTGCAATGCAATTGAAAATGGCCAGTTCAGAAAGCCAAGCACTTCTTAGATACTTATAATTGCTACATACCGTCTTTTGTGGCCTATTTATCTCCATTCTAGGAAAACGAATCTTTCAACGAACTTGAAGCATTTCTAACAAGTTGCTTACTTATGTTTTAGAAATCAAGGCATGGTGCCGAGCCGTCTGGGACATTTTGTAGTAATACTGATGGTAAAACTGTCAAGTTTTTTGCGAAAGGTATTTCACTTTTTAGTTTTTCTACGATACGATGATAAAATAAGAAATTCTATAATCAGACATTCATAGAAGCAGGATGACCAAATTTGGCTGTTAAAATCGCATTGTGTTCCACGACTGGCCACTTTGTTATGGTCACACATCATATGTGCATTTTATGCACTGATGCTCCTGCGGCCAAAGCTAGGGAATGAGTCTTCAAGAATGTTTATAAAAACAGTTTTCTGTTTTCATTGCTTTAGTGTAAGGAACGGTGGCAATCTTCAATTTTTCCGAAAATTCTATTCTGCTATGCTTTGTCTTACAAGCTGTAGCCATTTCAAAAAGTTCCTAATTCTCGGAACTTTTGTCTCATTTTTAAGAAACCGAAACTTTTGGATATTTTGGAACTTTTCTCTCATTTTCAGAAAACCGAAAGTTTGGCCTTTTGCTGTATGACTATGAGTTACTTGGCGATTTCACTGAGCTCTATAGCTCAGTGAAAACGTCATTGGCTCTCTGGCCATGCAGTTCAGGTTCGAATCTCATATAATTTGGCATGCAAATTGTAGAAAAATCTGTTTTGACATACAATATACATAGAACCTTTAAACGAACCGAAAAAAAGAATTTCCAACTGTAATTCCATTCTCCTTTAACCAGTGAACGCATTTCTTGTTTACTGAAATTTTTAATACGTTAAACGTGTCCTGTCATCTAGCTTAACAGCAACAAAATTAGGTGCAATATTGTACATGGCAAGATGTTGTGCATACGCTCCCAATGATTACTCGATAGCTGCGTTGTCGCGCATATGACAGCATAGAACACAATAAAAACGCAAATATGTTTTTCTGGTATAAGTAAGCAATTCTAATTTTTACAAGTAACTACCCTCTACTGATTTGCATGAAGCAAAATTACACATCTTAATGTTATCACGTTATTCAACATGATATAGCCATTTTGTTCTAGTTCATTGCATAGAGTAGATCAACAAACTTAAATCAATATATCGTCTTTGAGTTCTAAGCACAGTTTCGAGTTATTTCTCGACTGAAGAAAGCAAAATTATCAATTGCTTTCGTTTTTGCTTTGTTTTTCAAAGCAACAAGTTCTTGAAGCTTTCTTTTTCTGTTTTCTTTGCAAGAGCTGCACATCGGATCAAATTTTGTGACTTTGTTGTTATTCTGGTGAGCATCACACAGTTTTGGTTTTGGTAGATGATGTTGGATATTTTTCTTAAACCTTTTCATAAGCTGAGAAGCTTTGGTATTCAGTGTGTCTCTTGCTTTTGCAAGTTCACTTACATCTCTCTTTCGTTTTCTTGAGAGACACGTAGAATCATCTACCTTAACAGCCATATTTGTAAGCTTGTTGATGTTTGGCATGTTCGAGGCATCTTTGCTCGATGTACGTGCTGCGATGGGCTTTCTCCTCACAAATCGGACTTTAGAGGCAATTTTATTGAGAGTGCTGACTCCTTGTGCAGCCTCTCTTTTAATTGGCTTCTTCATCTGAAACTGAGGCTCAATGCTTTCTCTCTTCAAAATTTGACCCTCTCTCTTAACCAGGGTCAGTTTTGGAATTTTGTATGCTGGCTCAAGCATTTTAGACGAACATGGAAGTGGTATTCCTTCTTTTTTGTCGTTTTCGTCTCGAGCAGACAACTTCACTCTTTTTCGCTGTTGCTGATCATCATCAATCATTTCATTTGAGATGTCATGTTTATCTCCCTCATTGCTAGAGTCATGTCGTCTCTTCTTTGCCTGAATTTCTTCTTCATCGTCATCAGCCTTCCTCTTACAGGAAGGAGAAACGACAGAAACTGGCTCTCTCATATATTCACTCTCAAATTTTAAATGGCCTAGCTTGAAACGACGAGAGCTTTCTTTGTAGCATTCAGTTGTTTCTTCGTGTGACGTAACCTTGCATTTGGCCACGATGTCACTCAGTTTCTGATTGATTTCAACCATATTTCTTGACAATGATCTCATGTCAAAATATGCATTCTTGTGAAATAGTCGGATGTCATTTTGCAATTTCTCAACGTCATCTTCACTCTTAAATTGAATGAAAAAATTGAGTTTAGATACCAAGAACCCTGTTCAGCGTCTACAGACAGAGCTCGTTTTGCCGTTTGGACTTTCTGGATTCTAAAGGCAATTTTACTATATCTCGTTAGCTATAATAAGGTGTTCAAAACGCAATGCAAATCCAGCTTCACTTTGCTAATTAGTGCATTTTGATCCACATATAGATATTCATCCAGCCTAGTCTGTCTTTCACTCCACATATCTTACGTTTCGCTTTATTCACTTGAAATGCCTGACGTTTAGGGCCTCTAGATTCTGTTTGCTATGTTAGGACAACTTGTTTGGAAGATTAAAATGATCGTGAACTAAAACGTAATATATGAAACTGTTTGGTCCATAACAGAATGTGAAGTTTGGCTTTTGACAAAAAAGATTTCCCTTTTACGAACTGAATCTGCTTACGGTATCGATAAATGTTGGTACTCGAATTATGGTTGGAACGGCAAAATAGAAGGAAAACGTTATTTTTGAATATATTAAATTTAAATTTGAACGTAAAACTGGCAGCATCAGCTCTGACTTCAAGTTTGAAAACAGGGAACAATCCCAACTTAGCTCTCGCAATTTGGAAATCAATGTAAATAGCTTATACCTACCATAAAGCTTATTCCATAGAAAAATGTATCCCAGGATTTCATAACCTTTTTGACACATTTTGCAAGAGCTCGAATGCCACGAACAGCATTAGGATTGTCAAGCTACAAAAGAAATGACACAATTATGCATCCCTTCATTACATTTAAACGTTTTTCATTTTATAATAGTGTTTACTGAGGGGGGCTTTGGGATTTCACGGGTTGCGGGTTTGGCCGATTTCGGCCTCGGGTTTTCGGGTTTCTCGAAAAAATCGTGCGGGTTTTCGGGTCAAGTATATTTAACGGGCAAAGGGTTTTGCCATTTTTCTAGCCCGGGTTTCGGGTATTGTAGTAAAAATGTGCAGGTTTTCGGGTTTTCAACCCGACAAAGGATGTCAATGGGTAAACTTCTAAAAACAGTTGTCGAAACTAAGGTCATCCGGGTTTTCGGGTTTGTCCCAATTTTCTTCCGGGTTTTCGGGTTTGTCCCAATTTTCTTCCGGGTTTTCGGGTTTTGATACCCCCCCAAGCCCCCCTCTTTACTTTTATTTCAAGAAATATCGTTTTGATCTTACTGCTTTGGAAAACTGCGACAATTTTTCCAAAATTTCACTGACTTCATTCTTTATCTGCATAGAATGATATTATTCACAAGGTTAAGGTAATTTTGGTTAACGCTGACCATATAGAAAATAGAATGGTTAAAAAATCACCGCAGTAATGTCTGCAGTACAGTGAAGGGATGTCATCTGAACGGTGGAGGGATATCATCAGTACGGTGGAGGATTTTCAGTACTAAATGTACTGTACTGATGATATCCCTCCACCGGACTGAACATCCTTCACCGTACTGATGATATCCCTCCACTGTACTAAACATCTTCCACTGTACGGATGGTATCCCTCCACTGTACTGAAAATCTTCTACCGGTCTGCACACCCTCCTGTACTGCACATACACTACCCAGGGTGAAAATTAACTGGTCAAAGTGTAATAATTGTAATCATTACCAATCGAAATGCAAGTCTTCGATATGATAATTTCAGCATTTTCTGCAAAATATTGCTTTCATCGTCTCTTATCTCAGTCAGCTGTTTGATGTTTGAATATAGAGAATCTAAAATGAAATCATGGGATAGGAAAATGAATTTTCTGATAGCTGTACATTTCATTTTTATTTACCAATTGCTTTTTCATTCAAATATTTTTTTATTTAATGGCTGTAAGAAAGCCTTGATAATTTGTATTTTATATTTCTGCAATTAATTTGATAAATGATTTATGCATTAATTCTAGCAAATAAATTTAATCAAAAGATATGTTAAATCAATAAGATACTAATCGTGAAATATTAAGATGTTAAATATATCATTATTAAGTTACCTATATTTAACAGTATGTTGTTGTAAGTCCGCCATACATTATTGCCATTTTGTTCAAGAGAGTAAAGCTAGTAAATTTATATTAATAGTTAAAATATAATAATAATACATACTGTATTGTGTTAAAACGTTTACAAGTTCAGTTAAATGAATAATTTCAAATATATTTCGTTTTTAAATCGTGAAAATAAACCGGATTCTCTTATCAGAGTCTGGGTACTAGATTGTTTAGCTAGGAACTGTGGGATTGCAGTGTTGCTTAGTGATTCTCCGTGGCAACTAAAACGGTTTTCGTTGAGGGCCGTCGGCCTAACCACTCTAATCCTAATCCCAAAATCTTTTTAAATTTTTTTTCTTTAACAAATTCAAACCTTAAACCTTAAAGCCACTATTATTTTCTAGTTGTTTCCCTTCTGAAATTTATTAAATAAATGATAAAGTAAAAAGATTATCAAATAGTTTAATGTTTTTAAATGTTTAAAGGATCTTTTCAAAACAATTAGTCGATCTTACCTCTTTCACAAAATAAACCGTTGGTTGATTAATCGAAGCTTGAAACTTCGCAATCGATTTCCGAATGTTTTCCTCCATCATCTAAACGCGATTTTCACCGTAAAGCGAATCAAAGATCACTTGGAAAATTGCAGCGATTAAATCTTGAGACTCACGTCTGAACTCAAGCAAATCAAAATTGCAACTGAATTCAACGGTTAAATTTATCTTGTTTATATCAATTCTATTAATTTCATTGACGTCACAATCGTTTTCAGCGGCAACATTGCTGCCGTTGCATAGGAACAATATCAAGCATCCCTTGCGAGCTTGCTGCCAAACTCTTACCTCTATGGTCCTATGGTATGCAATTTAATGAACAATTTTATGCAAAAAATTCAATTCATATACAACAGATTAGTTCAGCTTTTTTAAGACCAGTTTATCATCGATAATTTATTGTCATCTACTGGCGTTATCTGAGACGCTGCCTTCTCAAAATCCTAATTTCGAAACGGAAATAAAAGCATTTTCATATTTTACTAGGATGGTCTATTCCAATAACTTACTGTACGCTATATCGTCATTATGTGATTCAGCCCCACGTTTTGGTTCAGCCCTATCCTTTGGACAAGCCCGCCCAATCTTTTGAATTAGCTCCTCTTGAATATGCCCTCATCTCGAATAAGCTCTTTCCTAGCCACAATCTATAAGATTACCTATACACGATGTTCACTCGTAGACTTTCAAACCGAATTTCTTGTAGAGTGTACAACAAGAATGGGAAAAATATCAAACTTGTTATATCCTCTTATAACTCACGATAAAGCTAATATAAAACTTCTATATAAATGTTATTCAATCATATCTCTTTTGAAGGATTGGTTTAAAAGATTCTGCAGACCAAGTTTTTACAGTTAAATCAACAGATAATACAGAGAGTAGGTAGATGTATTGCGTATACTTTGGATGTACTAATCTAGTTTACTTTGTTGAACTGCTCCAGAAATCGAACATACTTTATGCTTATGCTTATACTGTATTTCAAATTTCTTTAATTTTAGCTTCATCTTTCCCAGCTCATATTCCACAAAAGTCGACGCTGAAGCATATTTTTAAAACATTGATTGACATCCGAGCTGTTCCTAAAAAGGTAATCAATGCAGTTTAAAGCAATTTTATGTAGCAAACGTAGGATTCGTAATTGTTTGCTATGTCTGCAACCCTTTCTGCTGTTGTTTACTTATGTCTTGGAAGGACTCTAGTCTTAATTCTTGGCCAAACGATCAAACATTGTTGGTTAAACATTTGAAATTTGCTTTACAAGCAATGTTGAATGTTTGACCACGTCACAAGTCATTGCTTGACAAGCAGAATTCGCCCAGCAATGTTTTTGAAAAACTTCAAAAACATTTTACGATTATAACAAGCAAAAAATGTTGGACAAACAATTTTTTGCGACGAGGCAAAACGGTGAAGCATTTTGTTTAATAAGCGAATTGCAAATGTTTGACCAAAATGCTTGATCGTTATCTTGAAGAAATGGTAAAGAAATACGTGCAAAATTGTTTGAAAGAAAAACTTTTGTTATTTTAAATTGTTTCTGATCTAATGATGCCTGTATTTAAATCGTAGGCTTTGCTACGAATGCTAGCTGATTACACTGAAGATTTTGATCAAAAACGACGTCTACAAGAACTCAGCAGCATTCAAGGTACCTTGTTTCCTGCAAATTATAATTTTATATGCTATATATACTGTTAGGGTTTCCTACATAATATGTATAGTTATAGCATGTTTTTGATATGCTTTATTCTCTTCCAACCCTACTACATGCTTTTTTCTAAACTGAACTTATCCATATTTTAAGTCAGCAAAACTTAAAATATCTTAGGTGGAGCTTACAGGCTTTTTTAAGGAACCTGACTTTAGCTATTGGCAGAACATTCTGTCGTGTAACGCATCAGAGTGAGGTTGATGAATGGGCTAAAAAGTTTTAGACATCACCAAAGACGTTTTTGCTCTTTTTCGCTATCTTATCCGTATTTCGACTGAAGTAATCTCGCATGTTATACTTTTTATCTTCAAAAGTGTTGTTTTCTAGTTTTCCCTGCAACAACAAATTCCTTTACTACTCATACGGCAATAATTGCCCCAATAATTGCCCCCAAAGGTTGCCACATGCCTCACATGTGGGTTAATGATCACACAAGTGATACCAGTATTCCCATTCACCACCATCACTGTAATGCGTTATACGTCGCTCTGTCGATTAGCTATAACCAGTTCTCCTAGCACTATGAAGCTAATCTCTTGTTACAGTTAGACAAGGCCGTGTGTTATAAGAACCTGAAAGATTCGCAGCTGCTGAGAAACATTAGCAGCTTTCTCTGAATTTTTTCAACTCACACTGTTTATCGATAAATCATATGAAAGCGACATTCAACGTTCGTTTTTCTTTAAGGTGCAAAAGAATATACAAAATGGATAAGAGAACCTAATACAAGCATCATTGACATTCTCAGAGGGTTTCCATCTTGCTGCCCGCCTGTTGAGAGATTATTAGGTAAATTAAATAGAATCATTAAATTACCTAACAAATTAACTAACAACCTAAATGCCAAACTATTCATATGAATAACTACAATTTCACCATTTGACAACCAAGCTAAATTGTTAATCATATGGGAATCATATGTTATACTGGTGGTCCTAATATTATACATACACTATCTATATTCGTGATTATTTATTTTATCTTATTATTTTATTAAGATCTTTTTATTTTGTTGAGCTCTTGCTTTCAAATGTGACTTTGCTTGAATTTCAGAATCTCTACCAAGGCTGCAACCAAGATCTTATTCTGTTGCAAGGTATATGTTTATTTAGAGAAAGCTAATTATTTCTATTTGTAAAGGTAAAGGCCTCTATTTCAGAGATGACAACTTTGAGCAGGTTTCTGCAAAAAGCGTAACAATCATTGGGAATCAAGATCTTTGTTTCACTTAGGAGTTTTGGAATCTGTCCACGTGAAAACCAAAAGGCTGATTCTGTGTAGACAGAAAGAGTTCTTTTTCTCATTTGGACTCTTCAATTAATTTTTTTATCTTCCTGCCATAACCGGCAAGCTGATTTGGGTTATAAAGCTCTCGGTTTTTTGTTGTTGCAATATTGTTCTCAACATTCAACTACTGTAAAGGTCAGTGACTTTGGGTTCATGAAAATACTATTAGAAGATAAACTAGGTTACTGTGATGTGAGTATGCGGCGCACTTGTCCGAGCCAACCAAGAGAATATAATACAAAATGAATAGAAGGCTCTTTTCCCTATTTACACTATATGCAAACAACAATCTCAAATATATCAGCGACATAAAATACCATAGATTAGAATTTCCAACTGTTCTCTCAAAACTCACAATAATCCACCCCCGAACTCACATGCTCCAAAACTTAAAATACTCCCGAACTTAATATTCTAACTGTCAATCAAGTGTCCATATTTAGCCAAAATTATGCACAAATAATTTTGCATAATTAATAAATCATAACATTACCATTATAGACTTGTCTTTGTTTATTTTTTAGCTCACCCTTACATGGTAAAAACTATGTGAAATTTGTTTTCAATATCACAGTCATCCAAGGATTCGATGGGGTTACTCTGACAAGGTAAGCCCTATTTGAATATATTTTCCTCTGAAAAGACAGTTTCTAACAAATAACGTATACTTTAGAACCATGTATATCAAACCAATGGGTTTGTCACTTCATTTATCGCGTACTCCTTGACAATAGATCTTTATAAATCCTTTAAATCGCTTGAATCTCACAAATTTTATGAATCTATTTAAAAAAACGTGTTTTGGCTACTTTGAAGTTAAAAATTTCTTGATTCCCCTGCGCAAGACTATGCTTGACAATGATGGAAAGAAAAGTGCGTGCCTTCTTTAGAAATTGGATCCGTTCTGGTCCGATCCAGAAGGTCCGTTTTCAACGTGTTTACACGAGAAGAACTGAACCGGCTCCAATCCGATCTTACGTGTAACTTCAGCTAAAATTTGTATGTTTTATTTCTCTTTTGTACTCTTCTCTGGTACTGTATTGTATGTTAATGTCTTCTAGAACTGGTCTTTGTACTGGATGGCTAGATCGACTGACATCTTGGAAAAATGATGAAAATATTGAAAAGGAAAAAACGAAGTCTCCTCCTGAGGTAGCTCATTGTTTTTAGAATGTTTTTTCTGTCTATTTTCTCGTCTTGATTTCATGTGCAGGATTACGCCACACAGTGACTGAAATGAATATAAGTTATGTTCGTTAAAGAAGTAATCTGAAGTTAAACTCAAGTCTTCTATACCAAGTCCAGTGATTTTTATATATATTCTTGAAAGAAAATTTTGCAAAGGTAAGCTGTGACATATCTCAAAAAATTGGAAAACTCCTGATATAAATCTTTTAAAATTTTGATTAATCCAATATATCTCACAACAAAAAACAAAGAGATTTGCAAAGTCCCGTAAATCTCGCACGCAATGTCTTAGAAGTGATATACTCTTCGGCAGAAACAATAATCGTCTAGGAGAACAGAATATCCCTAAGAATATGAAATCAAGTGCTATTTTTCTCGTTATCAATCATAGGTTATGATTTAATAAATAACTGTTGATTCTAATGTGTTGTTTCCCTTTGCGTAGATTCCAATTTTCTGGCGACGACAAACATCATTCCATTTGCCAGCCGATTCCAGTCTGCCGATTATTATGATTGGTCCAGGCACTGGTATTGCACCATTTATTGGCTTTCTTCAGCATAGGTAATTTGCCTATTTTACTAATTTGCTACATCGTTTATACACCTTACTCCTACTCCTAATACTTTCTCCTCTGCTGTATTACTTGCTGCCATGCTGTGAACTTTTGCAGTCCATTTGTGACCCTGTCAAGCCAATTTTCTTCTCCCCTAAATGCTACTTGTTCTGTGGTAATAGGTGCCAAGCATTCTTTGACCTACACCTGTGGGGTCAAAAGAATCATTTGATCGATTGTCTTGTGTACGTTAAATTCAGCATTATTTCTCACTGTCATAATATTCCTCTTAAACGTCTCTTAATTTGTTTTGAATATTGTGATATTGGTCAGATTTATCTCATAAGTGTGTTTTCAAACAATAAACCTTAAGCGCTTGTCAGATGACCAAACTGATTTAAACGAATAAGTTTAAGACTACAGCCAACTCTCTCTTTCCTTATAATTTTCACCTCTGCTCTTTGGAAACCTCTTTAAGACACATGCATTTCATTTTTGTCGCGATTAACAAGTCTCATTTTTAAGTTCGTCCAGTTTAATACACGTTTTTTTTTTATAAGAACAAAGTATATAAGAACATAAGGCTTCAGAGGCTGAAAAGTTAAGAACATGCTAAGAACATTACAAGGCTTTGTGAAGCCAGAAACAAAGGAAAATTTACTTTCTTATGTGCGCTGTCCTGTTCTCAACTCTAGAAAACAGATGAACTATCAATCATTGTGACTATATGTGACATTTTGCATGTGCGTTCCTTTTCGTAGCTATAATCACCCAATTTGAAAACAACAGCTTTTTAAAAAGCAAGAAATTTAAGAACATGTTAAGAACATTTTGAGCCTTCAAATCGGAAAACTTAAGAACATTGCATGGCTTTCTTCAATTTCAGTGTTCTTATATAAAAAAAAACGTGTAGTTATCTTGCTAGTTTCATGAAACGCAGTTAATTAGTCCTTAGGTGTCCGCTTTAGAGAGATGAATGTTCTGCTTATTTCTCCACTTTGTTTTTAAATTGCTTGCGTTGTTTTAGTCCGGAAGGTGGCCCTAGAATTCGCCATAGAGAGGTGACTGTACTTTTTACCATCCAGGTTATTTCCCCACTTTGTTCGGAAACTGCTTGGGTCATCTCTTAGATTTTTTTATTGGTAATTGAAATATAAATATTCAAAAACCTTTTGTGCTGAATTCTCTGACAAAGTTTGAAAGAAGTTGCATTTGGTTTATTCAAAGTCTTTTCCCTTATTTTTATTTAGTAAAGCCCTGCCTATTTCTAATCCTTATAACACAAAAAAGACTTTCCATTCTGTTTCCTACTATTAACCACTTAAGTTTAGTATACTTGTAAACACGTTTCATACTTTCTATATTAATTTTTCAGGGAAATTCAGAGAATGTGCAACCCAGATGGTAACTTGGGTCCAATGTTTCTTTTCTTTGGATGTCGACAGGCCTACTACAAACGTCGTGCCAGCGCCGTGCCGTGCCCGGATTTTTCACTCTGGTACGGCAATAGCACGACGTCTGAAGAGATTATAGATTTTTATGGCGTGCTTACGGCGACTTTGCTGTGCCAGAGTTTGCGAGCACGGCTTTGGCACGCGTTTAAACGAACGCTGCGCTGTGGCCGTGCTGCAGAAAGAGAGCATGTGTAGAGCTATATCGCGCCATTTTCCTTTCCGCTCCCATTCGGCGCACAGAAAAGAAGTTACTTCACCATAAGCCTCTGGGAAGTGGTGAAAGCGAAGCAGGAAGCACTGGCAGGACGTCTACATTGACAAACGTGCTAATGCCGTGCTGGTGTCGTGCCAGAAAAAGGCCAGCACGGCACGTCGCTGGCACGACGTTTGTAGTAGGCCTATAACAAAATGCATTCTAAAATAACCAAGCTGCTGCATATAACTGTGAATTACAAAGCGTTATAAACAATCTCCTTATAAAAATATCCATTGAACCCCCGAGAAGTGCTGCTTTGCAGGGGGTTTGTGTTTGGGTACAATCTCTTTAGAAAGAACTGCCTGTACTACCTGTTTGCAGCCTGTTAGAAGAAAAAGGTTTAGACTTCTTTACTCTGGTATGCATATAATAAAATATCATATTATATTAATCTTTGTTGTTAGAATTAGTAACACCAAGAAGGATTTGTCGTTTTTTAGGGATGATCTGGAAGATTTTGTGAGCAAAAATGTTCTTACAAAGCTGTTTGTTTCATTCTCACGTGAAGAAGATCAAAAAGAAGATGCACCACGATATGTTCAAGATAATATGCTACTTAACCAAGATCTGATTATGTCATTGATTTTAGAGAAAAATGCTGTCATATACATATGTGGGTGAGTAATAAAATGGAAAAAATGCTTTTAATGGACAAAAAACGAAGCAGAGCAGTACGTTGTAGCATTTATGAATGAATTTTCGAGAGAATTTTTCAAGATATTTTCGAACATTTCAGCCCCCGGGGGTGGGGTACTTAATTTAATTTGGGCACTGGTATGTGTCACCCATATCGGTGGGTTTTTGGCCGTAAATTCTCTAAACATGGGTATAATTGTAACCAAGTGGGTGGGAAATTGAAGAAAGCTGCTGAACGTATCTTCCTTTCGGTCAGAAAAGTGTTAAAATCGTGTCGAAGATGTTCGTAGTACAAATTCAAGCCATAATAAGGCCAAGAAAGTCTTATTACTCTCTTATTCCGTTTATTTTAGTCATAACATAGGTCTACATTATAAGTGGGTGTGTTTCCAAAATCTTGGCGGCACACCCCCTTCCATCAATAAGTCATGTTCCTCCTCTGTGCGTTTTCAGAGACACTCCCTTCGCCCCCTCGGCCCAACGAGATTTTGGTTTTCCCAAAACATAGATCAAAAAATGCTTGTCGGTATGTCGGTACATTACCCAAATTTTGGTGCTGAAGAAGGCTCAACATAGATGTAATGTACTGATTTGATTAATTGTTAATGATTAGCTCTTTCATGCTATGCACAGCAAGATCGGAGTGTAGCTTTAGTGAGAATGGGGAAGCGAATGTAACTTGATGTTCTACTCCTGTTGATTCTTAATTGTTATATATGTGTTTCAATTGACATACATATATCGTCTCTGTGCTATTATCAACTATTATCAACTAAGTAACATTATAATAGCTGAAACATAAAATGTCAAACTTGAGGAAAGCCTAGGGGTTTGACTTGGAGAGTTATTCGGCGATTTCATTTAGTTCTATAGCCCAGTGGAAACGTCATGGGCTCTCTGATCATGTAGTCCAGGCTCGAATCCCATCTGTTGTGGTATGCCACTTGTTAAAAAATCTAAAGTAACTAAAGTATATAAGTTGCTCATCAATGGATTTTCTCATTTTTCAGGGATGCTGTTAACTTCAATCCTTTATTTTGTTTGGTTGCGACAATAACTGCAACGTAAATGTAACGAATTAATTCTTAGACTTAACCCTAATCCTACCGGGCTTTTTTTATCTCAAATAGCCAACCTCCAGAATTTGCTTTCCTGTAGAGCTAGAGCAGTGAAACTTGGCACAGACATTGGCCAATGTATTAGGAGTAATGTTGGTAAATTGGGCGTCTTCCACTTCTATTATGATGTCATTATGACATCATAATCAAAACATGCCATTGCGTATCAAATGGACTTCCGTATTACATTGAAATAATCGAAATATTTTATATATAGTTCTTCCTTAATATCAATAAAAATCCAGAAATTTCTTTACATTTTGTTGCTAGTAACTATTTTCTATTACCTTGCAAAGAATCAGTCAATTCTGATAAGATTTACTGGTAAAAATAGGCATTTATATGTGGTTTTGGCATGACTGCTTTCCATATAAGGCAATGTCACGTGGCCCATTGTTATTATTATAGGAATTTTTGTATCACATTGTAGCTTATACATATAGCTTTAAAGTCAGCCTGGTTTGGAAGCTTCCATTCAATGCACAACAGAACAGTTACAAGAAAAGCTTGATGGGGTGGATTCCACCTAAACGTCGAACTTTAGCCCCTGGTAGGATTAGGGTTGCCTCAAACTTTACTTATTTTTGCTTGTCATACATTGTTTTGTGACGTGACCAAACGTCTAAATATCGTTTGATTAACAAATTTCAAATGTTTGACAAACAATGTTTGATCGTTTGACCAGGGCTTTAGAATCTTTAGTCGAAACAGAATTTACGTCGTATTCTTAAGAGATTTTTCGACAGGAAAGCCCTTTGTGAATTCCTACAGGCCTACTTGTGCCACAGTATATATCTTTTTTTGTTGCAATTGAAAATGGCCAGTTCAGAAAACCAAGCACTTCTTAGATACTTATAATTGCTACGTTACACGTTTTTTATTTTATAAGAAAGTTTTTTTTGGGCCAGTATTGAAACTTTCTTAGATATTTCATGTTTTCAGTACCAAAACTTTCTTGTGACTTTCTTAGCAAAAATTTTAGAATGCAGTATTTCTGCGAATGCACAGTTTAAGACACTGTATACATTGCACAAATACCACGTTTTTCATAGAAAGTAATCATAAGACCAGTTTAATAGCAAGATGAACGACTGAACAGAATAACATACAGAACATTAAGAGTGAAAATATGAAACAGAACTTTCTTAAGTTTAAAGAATCCAGTATTGAACTTTCTTAAGTTTTTAACATGCTGAGCACTACTTTCTTATAAACAACTTTCTTATTAAAAAAAAAACGTGTATATCTTTTGTGGCCTATTTATCTCCATTCTAGGAAAACGAAACTTTCAACAAACCTGAAGCATTTCTAACCAGTTGCTTGCTTATGTTTTAGAACTGGTGCCGAACCATTTGGAACATTTGTAAAACTATCATTGATGGTTAAATTGTCAAGTTTTTGGCCAAAGGTATTTCACTGTTAAATTTTTCTACGATACGATAAAAAGGTAAAAAATTCTGTCATAAGATATTCATTGAAACAGGATGGTCAAATTTGGCTGTTAAAGTCACATTGTGTTCCACGGCTGGCCACTTTGTTATGGTCACACATCATATGTGCATTTTGTGCACTGTACTCCTGCGGCCAAAGGAAGGGAATGAATTTTCAGGATTTTTTTTTTAAACATTTTTCCGTTTTCATTGTTTTAGTATAAGGAACGGTGACGATTTTCAATTTTCCCAAAAATTCTGTTCTGCTATCCTTTGTCTTAGAAGCTGTGACCATTTCAAAAAGTGCTCAATTTTTGGAACTTTTGTCTCATTTTCAAAAAACCGAAACTTTAGCCTTGAGCTGTATGACTTGAAGAGTTACTCGGAGATTTCATTGAGCTCTATAGCTCAGTGGAATCGTCGTTGGCTTTCTGGTCATGCAGTCCAGGTTCGAATCCCACTGTAGTATGCCACTTGAGGAAAAATGTGTTTTTACATAGAATATAAATAGAATCTTTAAATGAACCCAAAAAAGAATTTTCAACAGTAATCTCAAGAACGTATTTTTTCAACAAATGATGGCTGAAATTTTGGCTGCGTTTTACCTGCCCCGTCATCCAGCTGAACAGCAGAAAAAATTGGGTGCAATATTGTACACCTTGACAAGACATGCACATATATGCTGTCATTGATTACTCGATAGCTGCGTTGTCGCGCATATGATAGCATAGAACACAATAAAAACGCAAATATGTTTTTTTCTGGTATAAGTAAAAAATTTTAATTTTTATAAGTAACTACCCTCTACTGATTTGCATGAAGCAAAAATACACATCTTAATCTTATCACGTTATTCAACATGATATAGCCATATTGTTCTAGTTCATGGGCTAGAGTAAATCAACAAACTTAAATCAATATATCGTCATTGAGTTCTAAGCACAGCTTCGAGTTATTTCTCGACTGAAAAAAGCAAAATTATCAATTGCTTTCGTTTTTGCTTTGTTTTTCAGAGCAACAAGTTCTTGCAGCTTCTTTTTCTGTTTTCTTTGCAAGAGCTGCACATCGGATCAAACTTTGTTACTTTGCTGTTATTCTGGTGAGAATCACACAGTTTTGGTTTTGGTAGATGATGTTGGATATTTTTCTTAAACCTTTTCATAAGCTGAGAAGCTTTGGTATTCAGTGTGTCTCTTGCTTTTGCAAGTTCACTTGCATCTCTCTTTCGTTTTCTTGAGAGACACGTAGAATCATCTACCTTAACAGCCATATTTGTAAGCTTGCCGGTGTTTGGCATGTTCGAGGCATCTTTGCTCGATGTACGTGCTGCGACGGGCTCTCTCCTCACAAATCTGACTTTAGAAGCAATTTTATTGAGAGTGCTGACTCCTTGTGCAGCCTCTCTTTTAATTGGCTTCTTCATCTGAAACTGAGGCTCGATGCTCTCTCTCTTCAAAATTTGACCCTCTCTCTTTACCAGGGTCAGTTTTGGAATTTTGTATGCTGGCTCAAGCATTTTCGACGAACATGGAAATGGTTTTCCTTCTTTTTTGTCGTTTTCGTCTCGAGCAGACAACTTCACTCTTTTTCGCTGTTGCTGATCATCGTCAATCATTTCATTTGAGATGTCATGTTCATCTCCCTCATTGCTAGAGTCATGTCGTCTCTTCTTTGCCTGACTTTCTTCTTCATCGTCATCAGCCTTCCTCTTACAGGAAGGAGAAACGACATAAACTGGCTCTCTCATATATTCACTCTCAAATTGGAAATGGCCTAGCTTGAAACGGCTAGAACTTTCTTTCCTGCATTCATTTGTTTCATCATGTGACTTTGCTTTGCATTTGGCTATCATGTCACTGAGTTTGTCGTTGATTGCAATCATATTTCTTGACAATGATCTCATATCAAAATATGCATTCTTGTGAAATAGTCGAATGTCATTTTGCAATGTCTCGACATCATCTTGACTCTAAAATTGAATGAAAAAAATCTAGTTTAGATACCAAGAACCCTGTTCAGCGTATACAAACAGAGCTCGTTTTGTCACATGGGCTCTTTCTGAATTCTAAAGGTAATTTTGCTTTATCTCGTAAGCTATAATAAGGTGTTCAAAACGCAATGCAAATCCAGCTTCACTTTGCTAATTAGTGCATATTGATCCGCATTGATATTTATCCTGCCTAAGTCTGTCTTTCACTCGACATATCTTACGTTTCGCTTTATTCACTTTATGTACCTGACGCTTTGAGCCTCTAGATTCTGTTTGTTAAGTTACGGACAACCTTTTTGGAAGATTTAAATGATCGTCAACTAAAATATAATATATGAAACTTTTTGGTCCATAACAGAATGTGAAGTTTGGCTATCGACAAAAAAGATTTTCCCTTTTACGGACTGAATCTGCTTTAGTACTCGAATTATGGTTGGAACGGCAAAATAGAAGGAAAACGTTGTTTTTTAATCTATTAAATTAACATTTCAACTTAAAATTGGCAGTACCAGTTCTGACTTCGGTTTGAAAAGCAGAGAACTATCCCAACTTAGCTCTCGCATTTTTGGAAATCAATGTAAATAACTTATACCTACTATAAAGCTTATTCCGTGGAAAAATGTATCCCAGGATTTCATAACCTTTTTGACACATTTTGCAAGAGCTCGAATGCCACGAACAGCATTAGGATTGTCAAGCTACAAAAGAAATGACACAATTATGCATCCATACATTACATTTAAACACTTTTCATTTTATAATAGTTTTTACTTTAAATTCAAAATATATCGTTTTGATCTTACTGTTTTGGAAAATTGCGACAACTTTTCCAAAATGTCGCTGACTTCATTCTTTATCTGCATAGAATGATATTATTCATTAGGTTGAGGTAATTTTGGTTACGCAGAGCACATAGAGAACAGAACCGTTGAAAAATCACCGCAGTAATGTCTGTGCAGTACAGTGAAGGGATGTCATCAGAACGGTGGAGGGATATCATCAGTACGGTGGAGGATTTTCAGTACTAAATGTACTGTACTGATGATATCCCTCCACCGGACTGAACATCCTTCACCGTACTGATGATATCCCTCAACTGTACTAAACGTCTTCCACTGTACGGATGGTATCCCTCCACTGTACTGAAAATCTTCTACCGGTCTGCACACCCTCCTGTACTGCACATACACTACCCAGGGTGAAAATTAACTGGTCAAAGTGTAATAATTGTAATCATTACCAATCGAAATGCAAGTCTTCGATATGATAATTTCAGCATTTTCTGCAAAATATTGCTTTCATCATCTCTTATTTCAGTCAGCTGTTTGATGTTTGAATATAGAGCATCTAAAATGAGATCATGGGATAGGAAAATGAATTTTCTGATAGCTGTACATTTTATGGTTATTTATCAATTGGTTTTTTATTTAAATATTTTTTCATTTAATGGTTGTAAGAAAGCCTTGATAATTTTTATTTTATATTTCTTCAAATAATTTGAAAACTGATTTATGTAGCAGTTCATGAATATGTTAATCTAGCAAAATCTATTTATTCAAAAGATATGTTAAATCAATAAGGTACAAATCGCGAAATATTAAGATGTTAAATATATTATTATTAAATTACCTATATTTAACAGTATGTTGTTGTAAGTCCGCCATACATTACTGCCATTTTGTTCAAGAGAATAAAGCTAGTAAATTTATATTAATAGTTAGAATAATATAATAATACATACTGTATTGTGTTAAAAAGTTTACAAGTTCAGTTCAATAAAGTATTTCAAATGTTTTTCGTTTTAAATACTCAACGTAAACCGGATTCTCTGATCAGAGTCTGGGTACTAGATTGTTTAGATAGGAACTGTGGGATTGCAGTGTTGCTTAGTGATTCTCCGTGGCAACAGTAACGGTTTTCGTCGAGGGCCGTCGGCCTAACCACTCTAATCCTAATCCCAAATTCTTTTGAAACTATTTTGCTTTAACCCTTTATGGGCCACAGTTGCCATATGGCAACTAAATGTTGAATTGCATTTATTTTGTTCCAGCTGATCGGACAAACCTAAATTTGAGTAATAGTATCTTTAGTCAACATTGTAGGCCTAAGTTCACAGCGTTTTCGGCATGGTGGATGCTCTGAAGCAAAGGATTTGAAAATTTTTGGCGAAGATGTCGAAAATTTTTTGTAATGGCCTAAATTTTGGCCTAATTTGAAAACCTAAAACTTTAATTTTCGTAAAGCTAGATGCTTTGGAATGGGAAAGTAAGCACTTTTCTAGTAGCATTTTGAAAGCACTTTCATTTGGCCTAGCCGTCAAAACCATGAAGTCTACGAAGGAGCTGTAAGGGGCAAAAGGCCTTGGGGGGAAATAAATTTTTTAAAAATCGCCCACGCCCCCCAGACCAATTTTTTCACCGATTCTGTTTGTTTCTTACCTATATCTACTTTATTTGCAAATTTGAGTGCTCTATGACAAGTATTTCGAAAATCGGCCCACAAAGGGTTAACAAAGTCCAATCTTAAAACCATTTTTATTTTTTAGTTGTTTCTTCTACGAAAGGTATAAAATAATTGATGAAGTAAAAAGATGATCAAATAGTTTTTATTTTTATAAAATGTTTAAAGGATGTTTCAAAACAATTAGTCGATCTTACCTCCTTCACAAAATAAACTGTCGGTTGATTAATCGAAGCTTGAAACTTCGCAATCGATTTCAGAATGCTTTCCTCCATCATCTAAACGCGATTTTCACCGTAAAGCGAATCAAAGATCACTTGAAAAATTGCAGCGATTAAATCTTGAGACTCACGTCTGAACTCAAGCAAATCAAAATTGCAACTGAATTCAACGGTTAAATCTATCTTATTTATATCAATTCTATTAATTTCATTGACGTCACAATCGTTTTCAACGGCAACATTGCTGCCGTTGCATAGGAACAATATCAAGCATCCCTTGCGAGCTTGCTGCCAAACTCTTACCTCTATGGTCCTATGGTATGCAATTTAATGCACAATTTTATGCAAAAAATTCAATTCATATACAACAGATTAGTTCAGCTTTTTTAAGACCAGTTTATCATCGAAAATTTATTGTCATCTACTGGCGTTATCTGAGACGCTGCCTTCTCAAAATCCTAATTTCGAAACGGAAATAAAAGCATTTTCATATTTTACTAGGATGGTCTATTCCAATAACTTACTGTACGCTATATCGTCATTATGTGATTCAGCCCCACGTTTTGGTTCAGCCCTATCCTTTGGACAAGCCCGCCCAATCTTTTGAATTAGCTCCTCTTGAATATGCCCTCATCTCGAATAAGCTCTTTCCTAGCCACAATCTATAAGATTACCTATACACGATGTTCACTCGTAGACTTTCAAACCGAATTTCTTGTAGAGTGTACAACAAGAATGGGAAAAATATCAAACTTGTTATATCCTCTTATAACTCACGATAAAGCTAATATAAAACTTCTATATAAATGTTATTCAATCATATCTCTTTTGAAGGATTGGTTTAAAAGATTCTGCAGACCAAGTTTTTACAGTTAAATCAACAGATAATACAGAGAGTAGGTAGATGTATTGCGTATACTTTGGATGTACTAATCTAGTTTACTTTGTTGAACTGCTCCAGAAATCGAACATACTTTATGCTTATGCTTATACTGTATTTCAAATTTCTTTAATTTTAGCTTCATCTTTCCCAGCTCATATTCCACAAAAGTCGACGCTGAAGCATATTTTTAAAACATTGATTGACATCCGAGCTGTTCCTAAAAAGGTAATCAATGCAGTTTAAAGCAATTTTATGTAGCAAACGTATAGGATTCGTAATTGTTTGCTATGTCTGCAACCCTTTCTGCTGTTGTTTACTTATGTCTTGGAAGGACTCTAGTCTTAATTCTTGGCCAAACGATCAAACATTGTTGGTTAAACATTTGAAATTTGCTTTACAAGCAATGTTGAATGTTTGACCACGTCACAAGTCATTGCTTGACAGGCAGAATTCGCCCAGCAATGTTTTTGAAAAACTTCAAAAACATTTTACGATTATATCAAGCAAAAAATGTTGGACAAACAATTTTTTGCGACGAGGCAAAACGGTGAAGCATTTTGTTTAATAAGCGAATTGCAAATGTTTGACCAAAATGCTTGATCGTTATCTTGAAGAAATGGTAAAAAAATACATGCAAAATTGTTTGAAAGAAAAACTTTTGTTATTTTAAATTGTTTCTGATCTAATGATGCCTGTATTTAAATCGTAGGCTTTGCTACGAATGCTAGCTGATTACACTGAAGATTTTGATCAAAAACGACGTCTACAAGAACTCAGCAGCATTCAAGGTACCTTGTTTCCTGCAAATTATAATTTTATATGCTATATATACTGTTAGGGTTTCCTACATAATATGTATAGTTATAGCATGTTTTTGATATGCTTTATTCTCTTCCAACCCTACTACATGCTTTTTTCTAAACTGAACTTATCCATATTTTAAGTCAGCAAAACTTAAAATATCTTAGGTGGAGCTTACAGGCTTTTTTAAGGAACCTGACTTTAGCTATTGGCAGGACATTCTGTCGTGTAACGCATCAGAGTGAGGTTGATGAATGGGCTAAAAAGTTTTAGACATCACCAAAGACGTTTTTGCTCTTTTTCGCTATCTTATCCGTATTTCGACTGAAGTAATCTCGCATGTTATACTTTTTATCTTCAAAAGTGTTGTTTTCTAGTTTTCCCTGCAACAACAAATTCCTTTACTACTCATACGGCAATAATTGCCCCAATAATTGCCCCCAAAGGTTGCCACATGCCTCACATGTGGGTTAATGATCACACAAGTGATACCAGTATTCCCATTCACCACCATCACTGTAATGCGTTATACGTCAGTCTGTCGATTAGCTATAACCAGTTCTCCTAGCACTATGAAGCTAATCTCTTGTTACAGTTAGACAAGGCCGTGTGTTATAAGAACCTGAAAGATTCGCAGCTGTTGAGAAACAATAGCAGCTTTCTCTGAATTTTTTCAACTCACACTGTTTATCGTTAAATCATATGAAAGCGACATTCAACGTTCGTTTTTCTTTAAGGTGCAAAAGAATATACAAAATGGATAAGAGAACCCAATACAAGCATCATTGACATTCTCAGAGGGTTTCCATCTTGCTGCCCTCCTGTTGAGAGATTATTAGGTAAATCAAAAAGAATTATTATGTTACGTATCAAACTAACTAACAACCTAAATGCCAAACTATCCAAATGAAAAGATACAGATTATTTGATAAGGGAGCTGTCATTATTAATAACGGGGAGGGGGTGGAAGCATTTTGAAAATATGTGCAAAAAATTTTAGACCCCAGCATTCTAGCCATGAAAAATTTCAGACCCCATCTAATTTTCGCCAAAAAATTTCAGACCCCCGACAGCACAATATTTTACTGGATAAGTAACAAAACTACTTTAACACCAACTCATCGGACGTAACATCCCATGTAATCAATACGCATTCAAGTCCTTTGACCACATACAGCAAAAATCTAAAACTATGTTATCATTATTTCAGTCAACCAAGAAATGAGCAATTCGAAAATGGTAGATACAAAATATCAATGAAAATCGAGCAAAGACTCAAAAATAGCGTGTTAAAGTGTGAACATTCACAATATCCATAGAAATAAGAATTTTCAGGCTTTTTATTCCATGACTGTATATTTTCGCCTGAACCTCCCACGGTCCAATTTTATTGGCGAGAAGAGCTTATATTCTTGAGTTCTAATTTAACTATGGTGAATGTATGCGCTAGATACACCGGGTGAGCCAGAAAAAAGTTCCAACTTTTGAAAATTCACAGCACCAAGTGTACGTCACGGATTTGAATGATTCAAATTCTAGTTAAAAGCCGAAAGATTTAAGTATTTTTGTGATTTTTCTCGCTGTCTTACCAGCATTAGAAGTATCGATGAATTCAACTTTATTAAAATTTCATTGTTGCAAACTGACTGAAAAAGGGTCTAAAACGTTGAGCAAGTTGTAAGGACTCTTCGTAC
Source organism: Chrysaora quinquecirrha (assembly GCA_014526335.1). NCBI lineage: Eukaryota > Metazoa > Cnidaria > Scyphozoa > Semaeostomeae > Pelagiidae > Chrysaora > Chrysaora quinquecirrha. The sequence goes on along the minus strand of JACTAT010000063.1, from coordinate 1,025,398 downwards.
ACAGAGCAATACTCAATGGGCGTTTTACCTCTCTCAAGAGTTATAAGACATCAATTTTCAAACAAATACTGAAGATTTTCAGTCCCATGGCAATACATGTGCAGTGGATATCTCTCACCCATGAACAATCGTATTTTCTTTATTGATCAGTGCGAGGAGTCTTTTATGATTTGATCAATGATTTTAGACCCCAGGCCCTTTTTCGGCGATTTGATCAAGGCCCTTTTTCGGTGATTTTTCAGCCATGAAATTTTTGTAAAGTTGAATTTACCTATATTTCTAGTGTTCGTGAGACAGTAAGAAAATCACTGGAATTTGAAGCATTCAAATCTGTCAAGCATTGTTGATGCTATGAATTTTCAAAAGTGGGAACTTTTTTCTGGCTCACCCGCTATAGGAGTCCTCCCTGGCGTGCTAAGATACTATGAAAATGCATCATCATTTATCCATGATAAAAGTTCGTTAACAAAACAAAATATACAGTGCCTTACCCATTCAGATCATCTGTATTTGTGCAAATTTGGTCCACCACAAACCCTTCCACTCCTGGTGGTATGAAACAGTTTTCCATAGTCAAAATTTTCACTGTCACTTTCACTCAAAGTTTCATCTTCTTCAGAATGTACAGTTTCATCTATCACTTCATCATCATCACTGTCGTCGCTAACTGAATCACTTCCCAAATCAGAAACATTTTCGAAATCATGTGGTGGTGTGTGTCCTATTGGCTCTGCAGGCTTATTTATTGTGTCACCATCATTCTCGAGCATTAACGTTGAAAGGTGCTGTATAATGACATTGAGTTTCTGTTTTTTCTTAAATTTAAGTGCAGTCACCATGTCATTAGCGATTAAGTATTTATCTAAGAACTTGACTGTTTTTTTCCTTAAGCCTCCAGTCTCGAAAAGTTCCTTCCAATCAATTTCGTCGTATTTCAGTTCTATTTCTCTAGCTGATTCAGTCCTTTTATTCTCTGCCTTTTATTTTTCTGATCTCAGCTGCTTGCATTCTTTCCATGGCATCCTCACATATCTTTCTTCAACAATAAACTTCGTTGAAAATTTCCTGACAGATTCATTATTGCCTAGAGAGACAGTCTTTTCTTTAAATGCCCTTTTGAGTTGCTCTCTTGGTTGATAGTCATCAGCGGGTCTTGGAATGCCATTATCGTGTGTTGGTGTGCGAGAAACGTTCAGATACTGGAACTTTGGAAGAACCTCAGTATTTGGAAACGGTCTTGGTGCTGCTCTGCATTCAGGGCCTATCCATGGGTGTTCTTCACAATATGAACATAACTGTCCATTCTTCTCTCTGCAAGAGTGCTTGATATACTCGTAGTACTTTGCGCCTTTGTTTACATGATTTGCAATAAACTTTTCAATTTTCTGAAAATAATGCGTACCTGGACAAAGCTTCCTTTTTTCGGCTGATGAATTAAGGAATTGATGAAGATACTCTGTGTCAACAAAGAACAGTTCTTTCACGTTAGAAGAAACATATGATTTCATATATCCCCCAGGAGCTACTGCACCATCAATTCTCAATGCAATTTCTTCTGAAACCTTGAACGCGTTGTACTCCATCCTTTTTAGCTCTTCCATCTCAAGATCTTGATGAGACATACCTTTTATTTGCTCAGCAGTGAGGTCTTCAAACGCTTTCTTGTACTCCCATGTGATACACCCCCCATCGCAAATAGCATCTCCCACGTAACTCTGGCACCTTTCAACATCATTTAAGCTGCTATCATTGTTTGCTAAATGACATCTCGTCAGCCAATCAGCATCAGTTATTCTTATTCTCTCTGCAGTTCTGAAAGTGACATCTTTGTTGGAAACGGCCACACCAGGCCCTCCATCAGTGAACTCTAAAATCCTACTTTTCAGTGCAGGTAAGGACAAGGATACCCTGCCTACTAATTTGGCAATGACAGTAAGCAACTGATCAATCTCACTCCATATAATCATATTATCTTCTTGTGAAGTGAGAGCATTCATTGTGTTCTCTGCTTGATTAACAATTACTTTGGCATCATCTGAATACTGCGCAATATTTTCCTGTTCTCTTTGTGTTAAAAGATTTGTGTCATGAACAACAGAATCAGCAGCAGATTTCACATGGTACACTAGGGAAGAGAGCCTTTCTTTCTCATATTGTCTGTATACACAACTGTCAGTATTTCTAGAAATGAGCATTACATCTTCTTTTTCTGTTGAATCTGTGTAGTGCACCAATTTGTCTTTTATGTGAATAAGAAAACTGTTGAAAGTCCTTGAATTCTTTCCCTGCAATTTTGCAACATGATAGAGATATGGATTTTCATATCTTATCCGCATGGCTTCACTTGCCCAGACAGATCCACTGCTTCCAACAAAGTGCTTTGGTCGTACATACACAACTGTGTCATCCTCATCAATACAGATCTCATCTTTTCCATTTAATGATTTGATACTTTTTGTCATAAATCTATGTGTAGCTGGAGTGACATTCACCATGCTTGTTGGAAAGTCATACTTTGTCAGCTTCCTAGCATGATCCTCATTGGTTGGTTGTATAACTGCTTGATTTCTGGCACTCATCATGCCCGTACTTGTACCAGGGCAAATATATGCTTTGTCATCTTCACTAATTTCAACTGTGTACTCATGGCCATCAACATTTTCTTCCCCCCCACATGAACCTCTGGATGTTCTTTCTGTGTGCCCTCTGATGGTGTGTCAGTTCATTGTCATTTGACTCTGCTTTTGGTGGTTTTTTGGTGCAGAAGAGGCCTTTCCCAATGTGGTTACGTGCCTGCTTTGATCTTTTATTTTTGGCTCTTCCTCTGTTGTAAACTGTGGTTGCAGATCTAATGACAGGTAAACCCCTTCTGACTCTATTAAAATTTGCAATCTTCATATATATTTGCAATCTTCATAATTTGCAATCAATATACTGGTGGTCTTAACGTTATACATACGGTATCTATATTCATGATTGTTTTATACCTGTCAGTTGTTAATTTATTACTACCAATACATGGTTGTTAAGATCTTTTTATTTTGCTTTTGCTTGCAAATGTAACTTTGCTTGAATTTCAGAATTTATACCAAGGTTGCAACCAAGATCTTATTCTGTTGCAAGGTACATGTTTATTTAGAGAAAGCTGAATATTGAATATTAGTTTGTAAAGGTAAAGGCCTCTGTTTCAGAGATGACAACTTCGAGCAGGTTTTCTGTGAGAAATATGTTTAATTTTTTAACAAGTGGCCTACCAAAATAGATGAGATTCGAATCTTGACTGCATGAACAGAGCGCCAACGACGTTTTCACTAAGCTAAGGAGCTAAACGAAGTTGCTGAGTAAGTCTCCAAGTCATATAGCCCAAGGTTCTCCCTCTGTTTGACATGAGGTTGGTGAGAGGATAGTTGGTGAGAGGAGGGCTGTATGACTTGGAGACTTGCTCATAGATTTCATTGAGCTGTATAATTTAGTGGAAACGAAGTTGGCTCTCTGGTCATACAGTCCAGCTTCAAATCCCATCTATTAAGGTATGCCACTTGTGGAAAATGTTACGATTTTCGATTATGATAACAATCCTTATTTCCACCTCTCTGATACTGTGAAATCATTACGATACAGAAAATATTTTTACAATTTCTCTGCCTGTTCTTCTACATCAAATTTGGGTCTTATGAAGTTTTCGATCTTTTCTTTGTTGCAATATGGTTCTCAACGGTAAACTACTGTAGAGGTCAGTGACCTTGGGCTCATGACGAAGCTTTTAGAATATAAACTATGTTGTCATTATTAGCCTTATTTGTTTATTTTAGCTCACCTTTACATGGTAAAACTATGTGAAATTTGTTTTCAATATCACAGTCATCCAAGGATTCGATGGGGTTACTCTGACAAGGTAAGCCCTATTTGAATATATTTTCCTCTGAAAGGACAGTTTCTAACAAATAACGTATACTTTAGAACCATGTATATCAAACCAGTAGGTTTGTCACTTCATATATCGCGTACTCCTTGACAATAGATCTTTATAAATCCTGTAAATCGCTTGAATCTCACAAATTTTATGAATCTATTTAAAAAAACGTGTTTTGGCTACTTTGAAGTTAAAAATTTCTTGATTCCCCTGCGCAAGACATGCTTGACAATGATGGAAAGAAAAGTGCGTGCCTTCTTTAGAAATTGGATCGGTTCTGGTCCGATCCAGAAGGTCCGTTTTCAACGTATTTACACGAGAAGAACTGAACCGGCTCCAATCCGATCTTACGTGTAACTTCAGCTAAAATTTGTATGTTTTATTTCTCTTTTGTACTCTTCTGTGGTACTGTATTGTATGTTAATGTCTTCTAGAACTGGTCTTTGTACTGGATGGCTAGATCGACTGACATCTTGGAAAAATGATGAAAATATTGAAAAGGAAAAAACGAAGTCTCCTCCTGAGGTAGCTCATTGTTTTTAGAATGTTTTTTTCTGTCTATTTTCTCGTCTTGATTTCATGTGCAGGATTACGCCACACAGTGACTGAAATAAATATAAGTTATGTTCGTTAAAGAAGTAATCTGAAGTTAAACTCAAGTCTTCTATACCAAGTCCAGTGATTTTGCAAAGGCAAGCTGTGAAATATCTGGAACAATTGGAAAACTCCTGGTATAAATCTTTATAAATCTGGATTAATCCCATATATCACATCACAAAGACAAAGAGATTTGCAAAGTCCCATAAATCTCGTGCGCAATGTCTTAGAATTGATATACCCTTCGGCAAAAACAGTAATCGTCTAGGAGAACAAGAATATCCCTAAGAATATGAAGTCAAGTGCTATTTTTCTCGTTATCAATCATATGTTATGATTTAATATGATTTAATAACTGTTGATTCTAATTTGTTGTTTTCCTGTTCGTAGATTCCAATTTTCTGGCGACGACGAACATCATTTCATTTGCCAGCTGATTCCAGTCTGCCGATCATTATGATTGGTCCAGGCACTGGTATTGCACCATTTATTGGTTTTCTGCAGCATAGGTAAGCAACCTATGTTACGAAGCCTGTTTTCACACCTTTTACAGATGCTTGTATCTCTGCTCTTGTGCACGCTACTGTGCTCTGAATTGCACCCTTCTCTGTGGCCCATTTACGACCCTCGCATTTCCTCAGATTTTTCTCACAAATGTGCATTCAAACGGTACGTTGTTGTAGTGATTAACAAATTTCACTTAAAGTTTGTCCTGTTTAACAATCATCTAGTTTTATAATTTGCAGTTAATTAACCCTTAAGGGGTCTGCTTTAATAGAGAGGTGACGGTACCGTCAAATTGCTTTATATGGAAATGGGTCATGCCAAAACCCCTTATAAATGGCTATTTTTATCAGTAAATCTTATCAGAATTGACTAATTCTTTGCAAGGTAATTGAAAATAGTTACTAGCAACAAAATGTAGCGAAATTTATGTATTTTTAATGATATCAAGGAAGGTTGCTTTTTGACCGACGTCGATAGCATGTTTTATTATGACGTCGTAATGACGTGACTGTGAGGTGACTGTACTTTTAGAGTTCGTTTTCTTTGTCCACATTGTAAGGAAACAGCATGCGTCGTCTTTTTTACAATTTGTAATCGATAATTCTAAAAGTAGCTAATATTCCAAAACCATTTGTACTGAAATATCAAAGATTGGAACAAGTTCTATTTGAGACAGATTTTTCGGGTTTATCCAAGGTCTTCCCGTCTCGGTATTTAATAAGGCTCTGCTATTTTCTAAGCCTCTGTAACGTAACACAAACATTTCTTTCTGTTTCCTAATATTGAGCGCTTTTATTGTTGAGCAGCTTTAGTACCAGTACCAATATGCATCATACTTAGGTTACTATTTCTTTCAGGGAACTGCAGAAGATATCAAACGCAGATGGTAACTGGGGTCAGATGTTTCTTTTCTTTGGTTGTCGACACAAGCAGAGGGATTTTCTATACAAGTTTGTTATTGATATTACATTTAAATTTACATTTCTACTTCTTTGTCTAAAATACACTCTTTTTCATAAGAACACACTTTATGAGAACATCGTGGCTCGATTTACCAAAAAATAAGACAACGTAAGAACACGTCGAGCTTGAGAAACAAGAAAATGTGTTTCTTAGGGATTTCATCTCATGTTAACAAAACGGAACTATGCAATTACTAAATAAAATCATATAGAAGATATGCCGAACTGTTACTTATTGTTCGAAGAAGCAATTTATTGTGTGTAGTTGTAGAAACATCAATGTAGAAATAAGAAACCATTAAGAACACTCGAGCCTCAAATTAGTCAAAAATATGAACATCGAGCGTTGGCAAAAATTATCTTGTTCTTATAGAGTTTAATATCCTCAGTTGTTGGTCTACCTACAACTGTAAAGAAGCCTATTGAACCAATGAGTATTGTTGCTTTTCCAAGGGTACTTGTTTAGGTACTATCTATTGAGAAGGAAAATTACAATCCTGTTTGCAGCCAGTTAGAGGCAAAAGAATTTTAAATCGGTATACATATACCTATTGTGAGACAAAGTGAGACATTGTGAGACACAAATGATTGAGACATTGTGTAACCTTGTTGTGAGACAAAGAAAGACAAAGAAAGATGTTGTTTTCTAGGAATGACTTGGAAGATTTCGTCAGCAAAACAATTCTTACAAAGCTGTTTGTTTCATTCTCACGTGAAGAAGATCAAAAAGAAGATGCACCACGATATGTTCAAGATAATATGCTACTTAACCAAGATCTAATTATGTCATTGATTTTAGAGAAAAATGCTGTCATATACATATGTGGGTGAGTAATAAAATGGAAAAAATGCTTTTAATGGACAAAAAACAAAGCAGAGCAGTACGTTGTAGCATTTATGAATGAATTTTCGAGAGAATATTTCAAGATATTTTCGAACATTTCAGCCCCCCGGGGGGTGGGGTACTTAATATAATTTGGGTACTGGTATGTGTCGCCCATATGGGTGGGTTTTTGGCCGTAAATTCTCTAAACCTGGGTATAATTGTAACCAAAACCTCATAAAAGTGGGTGGGAAATTGAAGAAAGCTGCTGAACGTAACTTCGTTTCGGTCATAAAAGTATTAAAATCGTGTCGAAGATGTTCGTAGTACAAATTCAAGCAATAATAAGGCCAAGAAAGTCTTATTACTCTCTTATTCCGCTTATTTTCCTCATAACATAGAGTATGTCTCTGCATAGGTGTACATTATAAGTGGGTGTGTTTCCAAAATCTTGGCGGCACACCCCCTTCCATCAATAGTTTTCAGAGACACTCCCTCCGCCCCCTCGGCCCAACGATGGTTTCCCAAAACATAGATCAAAAATTGCTTTTCGGTACATTACCCAAATTTTGGTGCTGAAGAAGGCTCAACATAGATGTAATGTACTGATTTGATTAATTGTTAATGATTAGCTCTTTTATGCTATGCACAGCAAGATCTGAGTGTAGTTTAGTGAGAATGGGGAAACGAATGTAACTAACTTGATGTTCTACTCTTGTTGATTTTTAATTATATATGTGTTTCAATTTACATATATATCGTCTCTGTGCTATTATCAACTATTATCAGCAAGGAACATTATAATAGCTGAAACACAAAATGCCAAACTGGAGGAGAGCCTAGGGGTTTGACTTGGAGAGTTTTTCGGCGATTTCGTTTAGTTCTATAGCCCAGTGGAAACGTCGTTGGCTCTCTGATCATTCAGTCCAGGCTCGAATTCCATCTGTTGTTGTATGCCACTTGTGAAGAAATCTAAAGTAACTAAAGTATATAAGGTGTTTGTCACTGTAATTTCTTATTTTTCAGGGATGCTGCTAACATGGCTCGAAATGTTCGACAGACAATGATAAAAATGTTTCGAAATACACAAAAAATCTCTGAGGAATCTGCTATTATTCAATTGAAGAAACTTATTGAAGAGAAAAGATATTTGGAAGATATCTGGACTTAGGCCCATTTGCAGACTTATACATATATCGAGATGCAAAGTGAAATTTCAGTTCCAAGCAACTGTCGTACTTCCTATTATTTATTTTCAAAACATTTCAGTGAATTAATTTCTCTTCCAGGAACTTTAAATGCTCTTTTATTAATTTTCCTAAGAATTGTTTGTTATGTTCTGTTTTGAATTCCGCCTGTGTTCATATAATGGATACAGGGTGATGATAATGTTTATTTCTTTTCACTTCATCCGCCCTGGGAGTAGAACTTTTCTCGGTCCTTTATTTTGTTAGGTTGCGACAATAACTGCAACGTAAATGTAATGAATTAATTCTTAGACTTAACCCTAATCCTACGAGGCTTTTTTATCTCAAATAGCCGGGGGGGGGGGGTGTTCCCCCCCCCTCCAGAATTTGCTTTCCTGTGGAGCAAGAGCAATGAAACCTGGCACAGGCATGGGCCAATGTATCAGGAGTAATGTTGGTAAATTGGGCGTCTCCCACTTCTATTGTGACGTCATTATGACATCATAATCAAAACATGCCATTAACGTCGGTCAGTAATGGACCTTCCTCATTACATTGAACTATAAATAAAAGGTATATATTTTTATATATAGTTCAATGCCTTATTATCAATAAAAATCCAGAACTTCCTGTACATTTTGTTGCTATTAACTATTTTCTATTACTTTGCAAAAAATCTGTCAATTCTGATAAGATTTACTGGTAAAAATAGGCATTTATATGTGGTTTTGGCATGACCGCTTTCCATATAAGGCAACGTCACGTGGTCCATTGTTATTATTATGGGAATTTTTTGTACCACATTGTAGCGTACACATAAAGCTTTAAAAGTCAGCCTGGTTTGAAAGCTTACATCCACCGCACAGCAGAATAGTTACAAGAAAAGCTGGAGGGCCCCCCGGTAGGATTAGGGTTTAATTTGTTTGCTAAAGGTCGAACTTTAGCTTAGGACAACTTTATTCCGTGGTATCGATATTTTGTCTAAGATTTTTCATTTTTGAGACGATAGTTAGTCTACTAGCAGAAGCAATTTAGCTGCCGAGTCACCGTGTACACCATAATTTTACAAGCAGCTATTCTGTGATGTAAAGCCCTAGCAAAACAATCAAACAATTTTGTCAAACATTTGAAATTTGCCTGTCATGCCAAAATGTTTTGAACGTTTGGTCACTTGGCAAAATATCGTTCCTCTTAATAATATTTGCTTGCGTGAGGCAAAAAATGTTTTTGAACATTTTAAAAAGCATAGCGCCTCAAACTTTACTTATTTTTGCTTGTCATACATTGTTTCGTGACGTGACCAAACGTCTAAACATCGTTTGATTAACAAATTTCAAATTTTTGACTAACAATGTTTGCTCTTTTGGCTAGGGCCTTAGAATCTTTAGTCGAAACAGAATGTACGTCGTATTCTTTAGTGACTTTTCGTAAGGAAAACTGAATATATACAGGCCTTCTTGTGTCACAGTATATATCTTTTTTCGTTGCAATTGAAAATGGCCAGTTTAGAAAACCACGCACTTCTTAAATACTTATAATTGCTACATTATATCTTCTGTGACCTATTTTTCTCAATTCTAGGAAAATGAAACTTTCAACAAACTTGAAGCATTTCTAACCAGTTGCTTGCTTATGTTTTAGAACTGGTGCCGAACCGTTTGGAACATTTGTAAAACTGTCATTGATGGTAAAATTGTCAAGTTTTTGGCCAAAGTATTTCACTGTTCAATTTTTCTACGATACGATAAAAAAGTAAAATATTCTGTCATAAGATATTCATTGAAACAGGATGATCAAATTTGGCTGTTTAAGTCACATTGTGTTCCACGACTGGCCACTTTGTTATGGTCACACATCATATGTGCATTTTGTGCACTGTACTCCTGCGGCCAAAGGAAGGGAATGAATTTTCAGGATTTTTTTTTTGAACATTTTTCCGTTTTCATTGTTTTAGTATAAGGAACGGTGATGATTTTCAATTTTCCCAAAAATTCTGTTCTGCTATCCTTTGTCTTACAAGCTGTGACCATTTCAAAAGGTGCTCAATTTTTGGAACTTTTGTCTCATTTTCAAAAACCGAAACTTTAGCCTTGAGCTGTATGACTTGAAGAGTTACTCGGAGATTTCATTGAGCTCTATAGCTCAGTGGAATCGTCGTTGGCTTTCTGGTCATGCAGTCCAGGTTCGAATCCCACTGTAGTATGCCACTTGAGGAAAAATGTGTTTTTACATAGAATATAAATAGAATCTTTAAATGAACCCAAAAAAGAATTTTCAACAGTAATCTCAAGAACGTATTTTTTCAACAAATGATGGCTGAAATTTTGGCTGCGTTTTACCTGCCCCGTCATCCAGCTGAACAGCAGAAAAAAATTGGGTGCAATATTGTACACCTTGACAAGACATGCACATATATGCTGTCATTGATTACTCGATAGCTGCGTTGTCGCGCATATGATAGCATAGAACACAATAAAAACGCAAATATGTTTTTTTCTGGTATGAGTAAAAAATTTTAATTTTTATAAGTAACTACCCTCTACTGATTTGCATGAAGCAAAAATACACATCTTAATCTTATCACGTTATTCAACATGATATAGCCATATTGTTCTAGTTCATGGCATAGAGTAGATCAACAAACTTAAATCTATATACAGTATCGTCTTTAAGTTCTAAGCACAGTTTCGAGTTATTTCTCGACTGAAAAAAGCAAAATTATCAATTGCTTTCGTTTTTGCTTTGTTTTTCAGAGCAACAAGTTCTTGAAGCTTCCTTTTTCTGTTTTCTTTGCAAGAGCTGCACATCGGATTGAATTTTGTGACTTTGTTGTTATTCTGGTGAACGTCACACAGCTTTGGTTTTGGTAGATGATGCTGGATATTTTTCTTAAACCTTTTCATCAGCTGAGAAGCTTTGGTATTCAGTGTGTCTCTTGCTTTTGCAAGTTCACTTACATCTCTCTTTCGTTTTCTCGAGAGACACGTAGAATCATCTACCTTAACAGCCATATTTGCAAGCTTGCTGATGTTTGGCATGTTCGAGGCATCTTTGCTCGATGTACGTGCTGCGATGGGCTCTCTCGTCACAAATCGGACTTCAGAAGCAATTTTATTGAGAGTGCTGACTCCTTGTGCAGCCTCTCTTTTAATTGGCTTCTTAATCTGAAACTGAGGCTCAATGCTCTCTCTCTTCAAAATTTGACCTTCTCTCTTTACCAGGGTCAGTTTTGGAATTTTGTATGCTGGCTCAGGCTTTTTAGATGAGCATGGAAAAAGTTCTTCTCCTTTTTTGTCCTTCTCGTCTCCAGCAGACAACTTCACTCTTTTTCGCTGTTGCTGATCATCGCCAACCTTTTCATTTGAGATGTCATGTTTATCTCCCTCATTGCTGGAGTCATGTCGTCTCTTCTTTGCCTGACTTCTTCCTTCATGATCATCATCAGCCTTCCTCTTACAGGAAGGAGAAACGACAGAAATTGACTCTCTCATATATTCACTTTCAAATTTGAAATCACCTAGCTTGAAACGTCGAGAACTTTCTTTGCTGCATTCATTTGCATCTTCGTGTGACTTCGCCTTGCATTTGGCTATCATGTCACTGAGTTTGTCGTTGATTGCAATCATATTTCTTGACAATGCTCTCATTTCAAAAAATGCATTTTTATGGAAAAGTCGAATGTCATTTTGCAATTTCTCAATGTCATCTTGACTCTAAAATTGAATGAAAAAATTGAGCTTAGATGCTAAGAACCCTGTTCAGCGTATACAGAAACAGCTCATTTTGTCACTTGGACTCTTTCTGAATTCTAAGGGTAATTTTGCTGTAGCTATCTCGTAAGCTATAATAAGGTTTTCAAAACGCAATGCAATTCCAGCTTCACTTTGCTAATTAGTGCATTTTGATCCACATATAGATATTCATCCAGCCTAGTCTGTCTTTCACTCCACATATCTTACGTTTCGCTTTATTCACTTGAAATGCCTGACGTTTAGGGCCTCTAGATTCTGTTTGCTATGTTAGGACAACTTTTTTTGAAGATTAAAATGATCGTGAACTAAAACGTAATATATGAAACTGTTTGGTCCATAACAGAATGTGAAGTTTGGCTTTTGACAAAAAAGATTTTCCCTTTTACGAACTGAATCTGCTTACGGTATCGATAAATGTTGGTACTCGAATTATGGTTGGAACGGCAAAATAGAAGGAAAACGTTATTTTTGAATATATTAAATTTAAATTTGAACGTAAAACTGGCAGCATCAGCTCTGACTTCAAGTTTGAAAAACAGGGAACAATCCCAACTTAGCTCTCGCAATTTGGAAATCAATGTAAATAGCTTATACCTACCATAAAGCTTATTCCATAGAAAAATGTATCCCAGGATTTCATAACCTTTTTTACACATTTTGCAAGAGCTCGAATGCCACGAACAGCATTAGGATTGTCAAGCTACAAAAGAAATGACACAATTATGCATCCCTTCATTACATTTAAACGTTTTTCATTTTATAATAGTGTTTACTGAGGGGGGCTTTGGGATTTCACGGGTTGCGGGTTTGGCCGATTTCGGCCTCGGGTTTTCGGGTTTCTCCAAAAAATCGTGCGGGTTTTCGGGTCAAGTATATTTAACGGGCAACGGGTTTTGCCATTTTTCTAGCCCGGGTTTCGGGTATTGTAGTAAAAATGTGCAGGTTTTCGGGTTTTCAACCCGACAAAGGATGTCAATGGGTAAACTTCTAAAAACAGTTGTCGAAACTAAGGTCATCCGGGTTTTCGGGTTTGTCCCAATTTTCTTCCGGGTTTTCGGGTTTGTCCCAATTTTCTTCCGGGTTTTCGGGTTTTGATACCCCCCGAAGCCCCCCTCTTTACTTTTATTTCAAGAAATATCGTTTTGATCTTACTGTTTTGGAAAATTGTGACAACTTTTCCAAAATTTCGCTGACTTCATTCTTTATCTGCATAGAATGATATTATTCATAAGGTTAAGGTAATTTTGGTTAACGCTGAGCATATAGAAAATAGAATGGTTGAAAAATCACCGCAGTAATGTCTGCAGTACAGTGAAGGGATGTCATCTGAACGGTGGAGAGATGTCATCAGTACGGTGAAGGATTTTCAGTACTTAATGTACTGTACTGATGATATCCCTCCACCGTACTAAACACCCTCCACTGTACTGATGATATCCCTCCGCTTTACTGAATATCCTCCACAGTACTGATGATATCCCTCCACTGCACTGATGTCATCCCTCCACTGTACCGTTGATAACCCCCCACTGTACTGAATATCTTCTACTGTACTGGACACCCTCAACTGTACTGCACATACACTACCCAGGGTGAAAATTAACTGGTCAAAGTGTAATAATTGTAATCATTACCAATCGAAATGCAAGTCTTCGATATGATAATTTCAGCATATTCTGCAAAATATTGCTTTCATCGTCTCTTATCTCAGTCAGCTGTTTGATGTTTGAATATAGAGAATCTAAAATGAAATCATGGGATAGGAAAATGAATTTTCTGATAGCTGTACATTTCATTTTTATTTACCAATTGCTTTTTCATTCAAATGTTTTTTTATTTAATGGCTGTAAGAAAGCCTTGATAATTTGTATTTTATATTTCTGCAAATAATTTGATAAATGATTTATGCATTAATTCTAGCAAATAAATTTAATCAAAAGATATGTTAAATCAATAAGATACTAATCGTGAAATATTAAGATGTTAAATATATCATTATTAAGTTACCTATATTTAACAGTATGTTGTTGTAAGTCCGCCATACATTATTGCCATTTTGTTCAAGAGAGTAAAGCTAGTAAATTTATATTAATAGTTAAGATAATATAATAATACTGTACATAATGTGTTTAAAAGTTTACAAGTTAAGTTAAATAAAGTGTATTTCAATTTTATTTTGTTTTTAAATCCTAAAAATAAACCGGATTCTCTGATCAGAGACTGGGAACCAGATTGCTTAGCTAGGAACTGTGGGATTGCAGTGTTGCTTAGTGATTCACCGTGGCAACAGTAACTGTTTTCGTCGAGGGCCGTCGGCCTAACCACTCTAATCCTAATCCCAAATTCTTTTGAAACTATTTTACTTTAACAAAGTCCAATCTTAAAACCATTTTTGTTTTTTAGTTGTTTCTTCTACGAAATGTATAAAATAATTGATGAAGTAAAAAGATGATCAAATAGTTTTTATTTTTATAAAATGTTTAAAGGATGTATCAAAACATTTAGTCGATCTTACCTCTTTCACAAAATAAACCGTTGGTTGATTAATCGAAGCTTGAAACTTCGCAATCGATTTCCGAATGCTTTCCTCCATCATCTAAACGCGATTTTCACCGTAAAGCGAATCAAAGATCACTTGGAAAATTGCAGCGATTAAATCTTGAGACTCACGTCTGAACTCAAGCAAATCAAAATTGCAACTGAATTCAACGGTTAAATTTATCTTATTTATATCAATTTTATTAATTTCATTGACGTCACAATCGTTTTCAGCGGCAACATTGCTGCCGTTGCATAGGAACAATATCAAGCATCCCTTGCGAGCTTGCTGCCAAACTCTTACCTCTATGGTCCTATGGTATGCAATTTAATGAACAATTTTATGCAAAAAAATCAATTCATATACAACAGATTAGTTCAGCTTTTTTAAGACCAGTTTATCATCGATAATTTATTGTCATCTACTGGCGTTATCTGAGACGCTGCCTTCTCAAAATCCTAATTTCGAAACGGAAATAAAAGCATTTTCATATTTTACTAGGATGGTCTATTCCAATAACTTACTGTACGCTATATCGTCATTATGTGATTCAGCCCCACGTTTCGGTTCAGCCCTATCCTTTGGACAAGCCCGCCCAATCTTTTGAATTAGGTCCTCTTGAATATTCCCTCATCTCGAATAAGCTCTTTCCTAGCCACAATCTATAAGATTACCTATACACGATGTTCACTCGTAGACTTTCAAACCGAATTTCTTGTACATAGAGTGTACAACAAGAATGGGAAAAATATCAAACTTGTTATATCCTCATATAACTCACGATAAAGCTAATATAAAACTTCTATATAAATGTTATTCAATCATATCTCTTTTGAAGGATTGGTTTAAAAGATTCTGCAGACCAAGTTTTTACAGTTAAATCAACAGATAATACAGAGAGTAGGTAGATGTATTGCGTATACTTTGGATGTACTAATCTAGTTTACTTTGTTGAACTGCTCCAGAAATCGAACATACTTTATGCTTATGCTTATACTTTATTTCAAATTTCTTTAATTTTAGCTTCATCTTTCCCAGCTCATATTTCACAAAAGTCGACCCTGAAGCATATTTTTAAAACATTGATTGACATCCGAGCTGTTCCTAAAAAGGTAATCAATGCAGTTTAAAGCAATTTTATGTAGCAAACGTAGGATTCGTCATTTTTTGCTGTGTCGGCAACCCTTTCTGCCGCTGTTTATTTATTTCTTGGAAAGACTGTAGTCTTAATCCCTGGCCAAACGATCAAACATTGTTGGTCAAACATTTGGAATTTGCTTTACAAGCAAAGTTAGCCGTTGGGCTCAAACACAAAACATTGCTTGACAAGCAGAATTCGCCAAGCAATGTTTTTGAAAAACTTCAAGAACATTTTATGTTGGACGAGCAATGTTTTGCGATGTAGCAATGTTTTGTGGCAAAATGGTGAAGCATTTTGCTTGATTAGCGAATTGCAAATGTTTGTCCAACAATGTTTGATCATTGCTTGACAAGCAGAATTCGCCAAGCAATGTTTTTGAAAAACTTCAAGAACATTTTATGTTGGACGAGCAATGTTTTGCGGTGTAGCAATGTTTTGTGGCAAAATGGTGAAGCATTTTGCTTGATTAGCGAATTGCAAATGTTTGTCCAACAATGTTTGATCATTGCTTGACAAGCAGAATTCGCCAAGCAATGTTTTTGAAAAACTTCAAGAACATTTTATGTTGGACGAGCAATGTTTTGCGATGTAGCAATGTTTTGTGGCAAAATGGTGAAGCATTTTGTTTAATTAGCGAATTGCAAATGTTTGACCAAAATGCTTGATCGTTATCTTGAAGAAATGGTAAAGAAATAAGTGCGAAATTGTTTGAAAGAAACACTTTTGTTGTTTTAAATTGTTTTCTGATCTAATGATGCCTGTATTTAAATCGTAGGCTTTGCTGCGAATGCTAGCTGATTACACTGAAGATTTTGATGAAAAACGACGTCTAAAAGAACTCAGTAGCATTCAAGGTACCTTGTTTCCTGCAAATTATAATTTTATAAGCTATATATACCGTTAGGGTTTCCTACATAATATGTATAGATATAGCATGCTTTTTTCTAAACTGAACTTATCCATATTTTAAGTCAGCAAAACTTGAAATATCTTAGGTGGAGCTTACAGGCTTTTTTAAGGAACCTGACTTTAGCTATTGGCAGAACATTCTGTCGTGTAACGCATCAGAGTGAGGTTGATGAATGGGCTAAAAAGTTTTAGACATCACCAAAGACGTTTTGGCTCTTTTTCGCTATCTTATCCGTATTTCGACTGAAGTAATCTCGCATGTTATACTTTTTATCTTCAAAAGTGTTGTTAATTGCCCCCAATAATTGCCCCCAAAGGTTGCCACATGCCTCACATGTGGGTTAATGATCACACAAGTGATACCAGTATTCCCATTCACCACCATCACTGTAATGCGTTATACGTCAGTCTGTCGATTAGCTATAACCAGTTCTCCTAGCACTATGAAGCTAATCTCTTGTTACAGTTAGACAAGGCCGTGTGTTATAAGAACCTGAAAGATTCGCAGCTGTTGAGAAACAATAGCAGCTTTCTCTGAATTTTTTCAACTCACACTGTTTATCGTTAAATCATATGAAAGCGACATTCAACGTTCGTTTTTCTTTAAGGTGCAAAAGAATATACAAAATGGATAAGAGAACCCAATACAAGCATCATTGACATTCTCAGAGGGTTTCCATCTTGCTGCCCTCCTGTTGAGAGATTATTAGGTAAATCAAAAAGAATTATTATGTTACGTATCAAACTAACTAACAACCTAAATGCCAAACTATCCAAATGAAAAGATACAGATTATTTGATAACCAGCTAAATTGTCAATCATATGGGGATGATATGTTATACTGGTGGTCTTAACGTTATACATACAGTATCTATATTCATGATTATTTTATACCTGTCAGTTGTTAATTTATTGCTACCAATACATGGTTGTTAAGATCATTTTATTTTGCTTTTGCTTTCAAATGTAACTTTGCTTGAATTTCAGAATCTCTACCAAGGCTGCAACCAAGATCTTATTCTGTTGCAAGGTACATGTTTATTTAGAGAAAGCTGAATATTGAATATTAGTTTGTAAAGGTAAAGGCCTCTGTTTCAGAGATGACAACTTCGAACAGGTTTTCTGTGAGAAATATGTTTAATTTTTTAACAAGTGGCCTACCAAAATAGATGAGAATCGAATCTTGACTGCATGAACAGAGCGCCAACGACGTTTTCACTAAGCTAAGGAGCTAAACGAAGTTGCTGAGTAAGTCTCCAAGTAATATAGCCCAAGGTTCTCCCTCTGTTTGACATGAGGTTGGTGAGAGGATAGTTGGTGAGAGGAGGGCTGTATGACTTGGAGACTTGCTCATAGATTTCATTGAGCTGTATAATTTAGTGGAAACGAAGTTGGCTCTCTGGTCATACAGTCCAGCTTCAAATCCCATCTATTAAGGTATGCCACTTGTGGAAAATGTTACGATTTTCGATTATGATAACAATCCTTATTTCCACCTCTCTCATACTATGAAATCATTACGATACAGAAAATATTTTTACAATTTCTCTGCCTGTTCTTCTACATCAAATTTGGGTCTTATGAAGTTTTCGATCTTTTCTTTGTTGCAATATTGTTCTCAACGGTAAACTACTGTAGAGGTCAGTGACCTTGGGCTCATGACGAAGCTTTTAGAATATAAACTATGTTACCATTATTAGCCTTATTTGTTTATTTTAGCTCACCTTTACATGGTAAAAACTATGTGAAATTTGTTTTCAATATCACAGTCATCCAAGGATTCGATGGGGTTACTCTGACAAGGTAAGCCCTATTTGAATATATTTTCCTCTGAAAGGACAGTTTCTAACAAATAACGTATACTTTAGAACCATGTATATCAAACCAACGGGTTTGTCACTTCATTTATCGCGTACTTCTTGACAATAGATCTTTATAAATCCTGTAAATCGCTTGAATCTCACAAATTTTATGAATCTATTTAAAGAAAAAACGTATTTTGGCTACTTTGAAGTTAAAAATTTCTTGATTCCCCTGCGCAAGACATGCTTGACAATGATGGAAAGAAAAGTGCGTGCCTTCTTTAGAAATTGGATCGGTTCTGGTCCAATCCAGAAGGTCTGTTTTCAACGTATTTACACGAGAAGAACTGAACCGGCTCCAATCCGATCTGACGTGTAACATCAGCTATTATTTGTACGTTTTATTTCTCTTTTGTACTCTTCTCTGGTACTGTATTGTATGTTAATGTCTTCTAGAACTGGTCTTTGTACTGGATGGCTAGATCGACTGACATCTTGGAAAAATGATGAAATTATTGAAAAGGAAAAAACGAAGTCTCCTCCTGAGGTAGCTCATTGTTTTTAGAATGTTTTTTCTGTCTATTTTCTCGTCTTGATTTCATGTGCAGGATTACGCCACACAGTGACTGAAATAAATATAAGTTATGTTCGTTAAAGAAGTAATCTGAAGTTAAACTCAAGTCTTCTATACCAAGTCCAGTGATTTTGCAAAGGCAAGCTGTGAAATATCTGGAAAAATTGGAAAACTCCTGGTATAAATCTTTATAAATCTGGATTAATCCCATATATCACATCACAAAGACAAAGAGATTTGCAAAGTCCCATAAATCTCGTACGCAATGTCTTAGAAGTGATATACTCTTCTGCAGAAACAATAATCGTCTAGGAGAACAGAATATCCCTAAGAATATTAAATCAAGTGCTATTTTTCTCGTTATCAATCATATGTTATGATTTAATAAATAACTGTTGATTCTAATTTGTTGTTTCCCTGTTCGTAGATTCCAATTTTCTGGCGACGACGAACATCATTCCATTTGCCAGCCGATTCCAGTCTGCCGGTTATAATGATTGGTCCAGGCACCGGTATTGCACCATTTATTGGTTTTCTGCAGCATAGGTAAGCAACCTATGTTACGAAGCCTGTTTTCACACCTTTTACAGATGCTTGTATCTCTGCTCTTGTGCACACTACTGTGCTCTGAATTGCACCCTTCTCTGTGGCCCATTTACCACCCTCACATTTCCTCAGATTTTTCTCACAAATGTGCATTCAAACGGTACGTTGTTGTAGTGATTAACAAATTTCACTTAAGGTTTGTCCTGTTTAACAATCATCTAGTTTTATAATTTGCAGTTAATTAATCCTTAAGGTGTCTGCTTTAATAGAGAGGTGACGGTACCGCCAAATTGCTTTATATGGAAATGGGTCATGCCAAAACCCCATATAAATGGCTATTTTTATTAGTAAATCTTATCAGAATTGACTAATTCTTTGCAAGGTAATTGAAAATAGTTACTAGCAACAAAATGTAGCGAAATTTATGTATTTTTAATGATATCAAGGAAGGTTGCTTTTTGACCGACGTCGATAGCATGTTTTATTATGACGTCGTAATGACGTGACTGTGAGGTGACGGTACTTTTAGAGTTCGTTTTCTTTGTCCACATTGTAAGGAAACAGTATGCGTCGTCTTTTTTACAATTTCTAATCGATAATTCTAAAAGTAGCTAATATTCCAAAACCATTTGTACTGAAATATCAAAGATTGGAACAAGTTGTATTTGAGACAGATTTTTCGGGTTTATCCAAGGTCTTCCCGTCTCGGTATTTAATAAGGCTCTGCTATTTTCTAAGCCTCTGTAACGTAACACAAACATTTCTTTCTGTTTCCTAATATTGAGCGCTTTTATTGTTGAGCAGCTTTAGTAACAGTACCAATATGCATCATACTTAGGTTACTATTTCTTTCAGGGAACTGCAGAAGATGTCAAACCCAGATGGTAACTGGGGTCAGATGCTTCTTTTCTTTGGTTGTCGACACAAGCAGAGGGATTTTCTATACAAGTTTGTTATTGATATTACATTTAAATTTACATTTCTACTTCTATGTCTAAAATACACTCTTTTTCATAAGAACACACTATAAGAGCATCGAGGCTCGATTTACCAAAAAATAAGACAACGTAAGAACACGTCGAGCTTGAGAAACAAGAAAATGTGTTTCTTAGGGATTTCATCTCATGTTAACAAAACGGAACTATGCAATTACTAAATAAAATCATATAGAAGATATGCCCAACTGTTACTTATTGTTCGAAGAAGCAATTTATTGTGTGTACTTGTAGAAACATCAATGTAGAAATAAGAAACCATTAAGAACACTCGAGCCTCAAATTAGTCAAAAATATGAACATCGAACGTTGGCAAAAATTATCTTGTTCTTATAGAGTGTAATATCCTCAGTTGTTGGTCTACCTACCACTGTAAAAAAGCCTTTTGAACCAATGAGTACTGTTGCTTTCCAAAGGTACTTGCTTAGGTACTATCTTTTGAGAAGGAAAATTACAATCCTGTTTGTAGCCAGTTAGAGGCAAAAGAATTTTAAATCGGTATACATATACCTATTGTGAGACAAAGTGAGACATTGTGAGACACAAATGATTGAGACATTGTGTAACCTTGTTGTGAGACAAAGAAAGACAAAGAGAGATGTTGTTTTCTAGGAATGACTTGGAAGATTTCGTCAGCAAAACAATTCTTACAAAGCTGTTTGTTTCATTCTCACGTGAAGAAGATCAAAAAGAGAATGCACCACGATATGTTCAAGATAATATGCTACTTAATCAAGATCTGATTATGTCATTGATTTTAGAGAAAAATGCTGTCATATACATATGTGGGTGAGTAATAAAATTGAAAAAATGCTTTTAATGGACAAAAAACGAAGCAGAGCAGTACGTTGTAGGATTTATGAATGAATTTTCGAGAGAATATTTCAAGATATTTTCGAACATTTCAGCCCCCGGGGGGTGGGGTACTTAATTTAATTTGGTTACTGGTATGTGTCGCCCATATGGGTGGGTTTTTGGCCGTAAATTCTCTAAACATGGGTATAATTGTAACCAAAACCTCATAAAAGTGGGTGGGAAATTGAAGAAAGCTGTTCAACTTAACTTCGTTTCTTAATGTCTCTGCATAGGTCTACATTATAAGTGGGTGTTTCCAAAATCTTGGCGGCACACCCCCTTCCATCAATAAGTCATGTTCCTCCTCTGTGCGTTTTCAGAGACACTCCCTTCGCCCCCTCGGCCCAACGAGATTTTGGTTTTCCCAAAACATAAATCAAAAAATGCTTTTCGGTACATTACCCAAATTTTGGTGCTGAAGAAGGCTCAACATAGATGTAATGTACTGATTTGATTAATTGTTAATGATTAGCTCTTTCATGCTATGCACTGCAAGATCGGAGTGTAGCTTTAGTGAGAATGGGGAAACGAATGTAACTTGATGTTCTGCTCTTGTTTATTCTTAATTATATATGTGTTTCAGTTTTTCATATAAATCGTCTCTGTGCTATTATCAACTATTATCATTAAGGAATATTATAATAGCTGAAACACAAAATATCAAATTGGATGATGGCCTTGGGGACCCTTAGGGTGTTTGACTGGGAGAGTTATTCGGCGGTTTCATTGAGTTCCATAGCCCAGTGAAAATTTCGTTGGCCTCTCTTGTCATCCAGTCCAGGCTCGAATCCCGTCTATTGTTATGTGCCATTCGTGGAAAATCTAAAGAAAACCAAAGTACGTAAGGTGTTCGTCATTGTAATTTCTTATTTTGCAGGGATGCTGCTAACATGGCTCGAAATGTTCGACAGACAATGATAAGAATGTTTCAAAATACACTAAACATTTCTGAGGAATCTGCTATTATTCAACTGAAGAAACTTGTTGAAGAGAAAAGATTTTTGGAAGATATCTGGACTTAGGCCTATTTTCAGACTTCTACAAATATCGAGATGCAAAGTGAAATTCTAGTTCCACACACCTGTCGTACTTCCTATTATTTATTTTCAAAACATTCTAGTGAATTAATTTCTTTACCAGGAACTTTAAATGTACTTTTATTAGTTTTCCCTAGAATTATTTGTTATGTTTTGTTTTGAATTTTGACTGTGTTCATATAATGGATACAGGGTGGTGATAATGTCTCTTTCTCTTCACTTCATCCGCCCTGCGCCTAGAACTTTCTTCAATCCTTTATTTTGTTTGGTTGCGACAATAACTGCAACGTAAATGTAACGAAATAATTCTTAGACTTAACCCTAATCCTACCGGGCTTTTTTTATCTGAAATAGCCGGGGGGGGTGTTTTCCAACACCCCTCCCCCTCCAGAATTTGCTTTCCTATGGAGCTAGAGCAATGAAACCTGGCACAGGCATAGGACAATGTATCAGGAGTAATGTTGGTTGAGCGTCTCCCACTTCTATTGTGACGTCATTATGACATCATAATCAAAACATGCCATTGACGTCGGTCAGTAATGGACCTTCCTTATTACATTGAACTATAAATAAAAGGTATATATTTTTATATATAGTTCAATGCCTTATTATCAATAAAAATCCAGAACTTCCTGTACATTTTGTTGCTATTAACTATTTTCTATTACAAAAAGTCAGTCAATTCTGATAAGATTTACTGGTAAAAGTAGGCATTTATATGTGGTTTTGACATGGCCGCTTTCCATATAAGACAATGTCACGTGGTCCATTGTTATTATTATGGGAATTTTTTGTACCACATTGTAGCGTACACATGAAGCTTTAAAAGTCAGCCTGGTTTGGAAGCTTTCATCTACCGCACAGCAGAACAGTTACAAGAAAAGCTTGATGGGGTGGATTCCACCCCCCGGTAGTATTAGGGTTTCAATTAATTGCTAAACGTCGAACTTTAGCTTTTTGACAAAATGATTCCCTGGTATCGATATTTTGTCAAGATATTTCATTTTAAGATGATAGTTAGTCTACTAGCAGAAGCAATTTAGCTGCCGAGTCACCGTCTACACCATAACAATTTTACACACAGCTATTCTGTATTGTAAAGCCCTAGCTAAACAATCAAACAATTTTTGTCAAACATTTGAAATTTGCTTGTCAAGCCAAAATGTTTTGAACGTTTGGTCACTTGGCAAAATATCGTTCGTCTTAACAATTTTTGCTTGCATGATGCAAAAAATGTTTTTGAACATTTTAAAAAGCACAACGCCTAACATTTTACTTATTTTTGCTTGTCATACATTGTTTCGTGACGTGACCAAACGTCTAAACATCGTTTGATTAACAAATTTCAAATGTTTGACTAACAATGTTTGCTTGTTTGGCTAGGGCCTTAGAATCTTTAGTCGAAACAAGCTATACGTCGTATTCTTTAGTGACTTTTCGACAGGAAAACTGAATTTATACAGGCCTTCTTGTGTCACATTATATATCTTTTTCGTTGCAATTTAAAATGGCCAGTTTAGAAAACCACGCACTTCTTAAATACTTATAATTGCTACATTATATCTTCTGTGACCTATTTTTCTCAATTCTAGGAAAACGAAACTTTCAACAATCTTGAAGCATTTCTAACCAGTTGCTTGCTTATGTTTTAGAACTGGTGCCGAACCGTTTGGAACATTTGTAAAACTGTCATTGATGGTAAAATTGTCAAGTTTTTGGCCAAAGTATTTCACTGTTCAATTTTTCTACGATACGATAAAAAGGTAAAAAATTCTGTCATAAGATATTCATTGAAACTGGATGATCAAATTTGGCTGTTTAAGTCACATTGTGTTCCACGACTGGCCACTTTGTTATGGTCACACATCATATGTGCATTTTGTGCACTGTTGTCCTGCGGCCAAAGGAAGGGAATGAATTTTCAGGATTTTTTTTAAAACATTTTTCCGTTTTCATTGTTTTAGTATAAGGAACGGTGACGATTTTCAATTTTCCCAAAAATTCTGTTCTGCTATCCTTTGTCTTACAAGCTGTGACCATTTCAAAAGGTGCTCAATTTTTGGAACTTTTGTCTCATTTTCAAAAAACCGAAACTTTAGCCTTGAGCTGTATGACTTGAAGAGTTACTCGGAGATTTCATTGAGCTCTGTAGCTCAGTGGAATCGTCGTTGGCTTTCTGGTCATGCAGTCCAGGTTCGAATCCCACTGTAGTATGCCACTTGAGGAAAAATGTGTTTTTACATAGAATATAAATAGAATCTTTAAATGAACCCAAAAAAGAATTTTCAACAGTAATCTCAAGAACGTATTTTTTCAACAAATGATGGCTGAAATTTTGGCTCCGTTTTACCTGCCCCGTCATCCAGCTGAACAGCAGAAAAAAATTGGGTGCAATATTGTACACCTTGACAAGACATGCACATATATGCTCTCATTGATTACTCGATAGCTGCGTTGTCGCGCATATGATAGCATAGAACACAATAAAAACGCAAATATGTTTTTTTCTGGTATAAGTAAAAAATTTTAATTTTTATAAGTAACTACCCTCTACTGATTTGCATGAAGCAAAAATACACATCTTAATCTTATCACGTTATTCAACATGATATAGCCATATTGTTCTAGTTCATGGGCTAGAGTAGATCAACAAACTTAAATCAATATATCGTCATTGAGTTCTAAGCACAGCTTCGAGTTATTTCTCGACTGAAAAAAGCAAAATTATCAATTGCTTTAGTTTTTGCTTTGTTTTTCAGAGCAACAAGTTCTTGCAGCTTCTTTTTCTGTTTTCTTTGCAAGAGCTGCACATCGGATCAAACTTTGTTACTTTGCTGTTATTCTGGTGAGAATCACACAGTTTTGGTTTTGGTAGATGATGTTGGATATTTTTCTTAAACCTTTTCATAAGCTGAGAAGCTTTGGTATTCAGTGTGTCTCTTGCTTTTGCAAGTTCACTTACATCTCTCTTTCGTTTTCTTGAGAGACACGTAGAATCATCTACCTTAACAGTCATATTTGTAAGCTTGTTGATGTTTGGCATGTTCGAGGCAACCTTGCTGGATGTACGTGCTGCGATGGGCTCTCTCATCACAAATCGGACTTTAGAAGCAATTTTATTGAGAGTGCTGACTCCTTGTGCAGCCTCTCTTTTAATTGGCTTCTTCATCTGAAACTGAGGCTCAATGCTCTCTCTCTTCAAAATTTGACCTTCTCTCTTTACCAGGGTCAGTTTTGGAATTTTGTATGCTGGCTCAAACATTTTAGACGAGCATGGAAAAAGTTCTCCTTCTATTTTGTCCTTCTCGTCTCCAGCAGACAGCTTCATTCTTATTCGCTGTTGCCGATAATCACCAACCTTTTCATTTGAGATGTCATGTTCATCTCCCTCATTGCTGGAGTCATGTCGTCTCTTCTTTGCCTGACTTTCTTCTTCATCATCATCAGCCTTCCTCTTACAGGAAGGAGAAACGACAGAAACTGGCTCTCTCATATATTCACTCTCAAATTTGAAATGGCCTAGCTTGAAACGGCTAGAACTTTCTTTCCTGCATTCATTTGTTTCATCATGTGACTTTGCCTTGCATTTGGCTATCATGTCACTGAGTTTGTCGTTGATTGCAATCATATTTCTTGACAATGATCTCATTTCAAAATATGCATTCTTGTGAAATAGTCGGATGTCATTTTGCAATTTCTCAACGTCATCTTCACTCTAAAATTGAATGAAAAAATTGAGTTTAGATACCAAGAACCCTGTTCAGCGTCTACAGACAGAGCTCGTTTTGCCGTTTGGACTTTCTGGATTCTAAAGGCAATTTTGCTATATCTCGTTAGCTATAATAAGGTGTTCAAACGCAATGCAAGTCCAGCTTCACTTTTCTAATTAGTGCATTTTGATCCACATATAGATATTCATCCAACCTAGTCTGTCTTTCACTCGACATATCTTACGTTTCGCTTTATTCACTTGATATACCTGACGATGAGGGCCTCTAGATTCTGTTTGTTAAGTTACGGACAACATTTTTGGAAGATTAAAATGATCGTTAACTAAGACGTAATATATGAAACTGTTTGGTCCATAACAGAATGTGAAGTTTGGCTATCGACAAAAAAGACTTTCCCTTTTACGGACTGAATCTGCTTAAGGTATCGATAAATGTTAGTACTCGAATTATGGTTGGAACGGCAAAATAGAAGGAAAACGTTATTTTTTAATCTATTAAATTAGCATTTCAACTTAAAATTGGCAGTACCAGTTCTGACTTCGGTTTGAAAAGCAGAGAACTATCCCAACTTAGCTCTCGCAATTTGAAAATCAATGTTAATAACTTATACCTACCATAAAGCTTATTCCATAGAAAAATGTATCCCAGGATTTCATAACCTTTTTGACACATTTTGCAAGAGCTCGAATGCCACGAACAGCATTAGGATTGTCAAGCTACAAAAGAAATGACACAATTATGCATCCATACATTACATTTAAACGCTTTTCATTTTATAATAGTGTTTACTTTAATTTCAAGAAATATCGTTTTGATCTTACTGTTTTGGAAAATTGTGACAACTTTTCCAAAATTTCGCTGACTTCATTCTTTATCTGCATAGAATGATATTATTTATAAGGTTAAGGTAATTTTGGTTAACGCTGACCATATAGAAAATAGAATGGTTGAAAAATCACCCGGGTAATGTCTGTGCAGTACAGTGGAGGGATGTCATCAGAACGGTTGAAGGATATCATCAGTACTGATGATATCCCTCCACTGTACTGAATATCCTCCACTGTACTGATGATATCCCTCCACTGAACTTAACACCCTCCACTGTACTGATGATATCCCTCCGCTTTACTGAATATCCTCCACAGTACTGATGATATCCCTCCACTGTACTGATGTCATCCCTCCACTGTACCGTTGATATCCCCCCCACTGTACTGAATATCTTCTACCGTACTATACACCCTCCACTGTACTGCACATACACTACCCAGGGTGAAAATTAACTGGTCAAAGTGTAATAATTGTAATCATTACCAATCGAAATGCAAGTCTTCGATATGATAATTTCAGCATTTTCTGCAAAATATTGCTTTCATCATCTCTTATCTCAGTCAGCTGTTTGATGTTTGAATATAGAGCATCTAAAATGAGATCATGGGATAGGAAAATGAATTTTCTGATAGCTGTACATTTCATGTTTATTTACCAATTGCTTTTTTATTTAAATATTTTTTCATTTAATGGTTGTAAGAAAGCCTTGATAATTTTTATTTTATATTTCTTCAAATAATTTGAAAAATGATTTATGTAGCAATTCATGAATATGTTAATCTAGCAAAATCAATTTAATCAAAAGTTAGTTAAATCAATAAGATACTAATCGTGAAATATTAAGATGTGAACACATCATTATTAAATTACCTATATTTAACAGTATGTTGTTGTAAGTCCGCCATACATTATTGCCATTTTGTTCAAGAGAGTAAAGCTAGTAAATTTATATTAATAGTTAAAATATAATAATAATACATACTGTATTGTGTTAAAAAGTTTACAAGTTCAGTTCAATAAAGTATTTCAAATGTATTTCGTTTTTAAATCCTGAAAATAAACCGGATTCTCTTATCAGAGTCTGGGAACTAGATTGTCTAGCTAGGAACTGTGGGATTGCAATGTTGCTTAGTGATTCTCCGTGGCAACTAAAACGGTTTTCGTTGAGGGCCGTCGGCCTAACCACTCTAATCCTAATCCCAAAATCTTTTTAAATTATTTTTCTTTAACAAATTTATACCTTAAACCTTAAAGCCACTATAATTTTTTAGTTGTTTCCCTTCTGAAATTTATAAAATATATGATAAAGTAAAAAGATTATCAAATAGTTTTATTTTTAAAAAATGTTTAAAGAATATTTCAAACACTCGATCGATCTTACCTCCTTCACAAAATAAACCGTCGGTTGATTAATCGAAGCTTGAAACTTCGCAATCGAATTCCGAATGCTTTCCTCCATTGTCTAAACTAGATTTTCACCGTAAAGCGAATCAAAGATCACTTGGAAAATTGCAGCGATTAAATCTTGAGACTCACGTCTGAACTCAAGCAAATCAAAATTGCAACTGAATTCAACAGTTAAATTTGTCTTTTTTATATCAATTCTATTAATTTCATTGACGTCACAATCGTTTTCAGCGGCAACATCGCTGCCGTTGCATAGGAACAATATCAAGCATCCCTTGCGAGCTTGCTGCATATCTTTGGCCTCTTTGGTTTGAAATTTCATAAAATTTTTTATGCCAAAATGCAATGTATTCTAAAAACGATTAATTTAGCTTTTTAAGTCCATTTTGCAATGAATATTTTGCCAGTTAATCTTGACGATGATTTTATTCTTAGAATCTGAACTGAATTTGATTTTCTCACTCCATTTTAAATGGTTGATAGATCTAAGAATTCACCGAAAATTTATATAGTACATTTCTATTGCCTTCTTTGATAGGTTTATTCAAGTTTCTGCCTCGCCGAAATCCTAGTTTCAACTTATTTCTAATGGGAAAGTGACATAAGAGCATTTTATCTATTCCACATTACTGCCCCGGGGGGGTGGCACTTCCATTGTTCAGTATACCACAGGGCATCTTTTAACGTACTGAGTGGTGGGGCAATTGCCCTCTGACTGCCCCAGTACTTGTCTGGGAAAACCTGGTTTTGCCCCACCAGTGATGGGGCCCTGTTTGGTTTGGTTTTTACGAAACAATATTCTTTTTTGGTAAAAGGAATAACTTATGTACACTGTATTTTAGTTAAAAGGTCTCATTACCAAAGAACCAAGTTTTTTAATCTCCCTTCCCCACCACATTATCCCTCATGGATGATTCATTTGAAAATGGCCAATTTAAGCCATGCTAGAGGCTTAAATTTCAAAAAATTTTCTGGAGCATCTTCAAGGAGCCTTCTACGTTCTAGAATAATTGCTCCTCGGTGATTCGGCCGTCCACTATACAACATTGCAATTAAGCTGCTGTGGCAAAGTGGCAAAGACCTCATCTCACAATTTTAAGGACAGATTTGTGTCAGTTGTAAGATACAATATTATCAATGGTTGTTTGCATGAAAAAAAAAAGCATTCTAAGCCAATGTAGAGGTATAAAAAATTTTCCCGGGGAGCATGCCCTGGACCCCCTAGAATGGTGCATTGTAGGTATCTGGTGCAGCTACGTACAACATTGCGCCATTGGTTTACAACTACTAGAAGACGGGTATTCCTTGAGACGACACAGGCCTCGACACAGGCGCTGTCAGGAGAAAGGATGTGTCAAGTGGTTTGTGCACGTTCCATGCAGCCACATATTCATAGAACACGGGCCCCTTGGAATTATGCCCCACCGATCGCAAATCCTTAAAAGATGCCCTGGTATACCAGACGTGCCGCCCAAATGGGTAACTTTTTCATTCACAAATTCCCTACATATGGGTTGGTTTTTCGCAAGGAGTCCTCTACACATGGGTACTAAAAACTTTTAGACATGCGATGCTTTAAAAAGCCTGATAATTTTTTTTGCATTTAGAGTCAATTTTATGGTGCAAATAGGTTTTATTGTGTGGATGCGTTTCTTTCTTAGCGCAAATGCCTTTTCGCCGCATTCAGAGTTTCCTTAGGTGTTTAAATTGGTTTCAAATATTTGAGATATTGGTACAAATGGGTATAAAATTTCGTTGCTTTTTTCTATAAATGGGTACTACGACTAACAAAATTTACGGGTAGACATGGGTGGGTTTGGAAAAACTGGGCGGCACGTCTAGTCTTTTCAACAATGAAGTACCCCCCCCCCCGGGATTACTGCACGGTTCATCGTTATTATGTGATTCAGCAGCCCGACCTTTCGATCAAGCCCCATCTTTTGTAAAAGCGCGCCACATATTTTGAATTAACTCCTCTCGAATATGCCCTCATCTCGAATAAGCTCTTTCTT
Source organism: Chrysaora quinquecirrha (assembly GCA_014526335.1). Taxonomy (NCBI): domain Eukaryota; kingdom Metazoa; phylum Cnidaria; class Scyphozoa; order Semaeostomeae; family Pelagiidae; genus Chrysaora; species Chrysaora quinquecirrha. Next base: position 995,277 of record JACTAT010000063.1, on the reverse strand, counting down.
AGCCACAATCTATAAGATTACCTCTATACGATGTTCACTCGCTGACTTTCAAATTGACTTTTTTGTAGTGTACAACAAGAATGGGAGAAAAATATCAAACTTTTTATAACCTCTAGTAACAAATTGTTTGAAAAATAGCAAACTTGTTATTACTTGTTGTAACGGTATTTGTTCCCCGGGGGGGGGGGTACTTCCATTGTTTGTTATACTAGACGTGCCGCCCAAATGGTAACTTTTCCAATTTCCCTACATATGGGTTAATTTTTCGTGAAGAGTCTCTACACATGGGCAGTAAAACATATATAACATTTTAGACATGCATTGCTTTGAAAAGCCCGATAAAAAGTACGTTTTAGTTTTCAGTGCAAATGCCTTCTCGCCGCATTTAGAGCTACCTCGGGCGTTAAACTGGATTCAAACATTTGAGATATTGGTATAAATGGGTAAACAATTTCGTTGGTTTTTCTATACATGGGTACCACGAGGAACAGAATTTATCGGTAGACATGGGTGGGTTTTGGAACAACTGGGTGGCACGTCTAGTCATTTGAACAATGAAGGTAACAGCAAATAAAACAAACAGGTACTACAATACGATCAACAAATTAACTCAACATTCACCCTCCTGGGCCTCCTGTGATATAAGTACATAAATTCACTAAGTTATAACCTCTTATAACCCATGACAAAGCTAATGTAAAACTTATATATAAATCTTATTCAATCATATCTGTTTTGAAGGATTGGTATAAAACATTCTGCAGAACAAGTTTTTACAGTCAAATCGACAGTTAATACAAACAGTAAGTGGATGTATTGCGTATACTTTAGATGTACTAATCTAGTTTACTTTGTTGAACTGCTGCAGAAATCAAATATACTTTCGGAGGGGGGGGGGGGTTCTTGGCTAAATTTTGGGTAGAGGCCTGCCGCCGGCATATTCAAAATGGTACCGTTGGCTAGATTCATTTTTACGAGAAAATGGTACCCTTGGCTAGACCAAGTTTCACCAAAGTGATACCCTTGGCTAGATAAATACGCTCTAGATTGTTGGTCTTAAGTCGGAAAATTCAAAGGTCGACTTATTCCTTTTACCATTTTTTTTTTTAATGCTTATGATGAAATTTCTACTTTCCAAGGCTATTAAAGACGAAAGCATGGCCACTCCATTGCCAACCATGATACCCTTTGCCAGACTAAAATTGCCAAAAGTATACCCTTGGCTTGATTAGACGTCCAAAAAAGTATACCCTTTAGCGCGACACATCCCCAGGTACCTATACTATTGAAGAACCCCCCACCCCTTGTATATTTATGCTGCTTATATTGTATTTCAAATTTCTTAAATTTTAGGTTCATCTTTCCCAGCTCATATTCCACAGAATTCGACGCTAAAGCATATTTTTAAAACATTGATTGACATCCGAGCTGTTCCTAAAAAGGTAATCAATGCAGTTTAAAGCAATTTTATGTAGCAAACGTAGGATTCGTAATTGTTTGCTATGTCTGCAACCCTTTCTGCTGTTGTTTACTTATGTCTTGGAAGGACTCTAGTCTTAATTCTTGGCCAAACGCTCAAACATTGTTTGTTAAGCATTTGAAATGCCTGTATTTAAATCCTAGGCTTTGCTACGAGTGCTAGCTGATTACACTGAAGATTTTGATCAAAAACGACGTCTACAAGAACTCAGCAGCATTCAAGGTACCTTGTTTCCTGCAAATTATAATTTTATATGCTATATATACTGTTAGGATTTCCTACATAATATGTATAGATATAGCATGTTTTTGATATGCTATATTCTCTTCCAACCCTAATACATTCTTTTTTCTAAACTGAACTTATCCATATTTTAAGTCAGCAAAACTTAAAATATCTTAGGTGGAGCTTACAGGCTTTTTTAAGGAACCTGACTTTAGCTATTGGCAGAACATTCTGTCGTGTAACGCATCAGAGTGAGTTTGATGAATGGGCTAAAAATTTTTAGGCATCACCAAAGACGTTTTGGCTCTTTTTCGCTATCTTATCCGTATTTCGACTGAAGTAATCTCGCATGTTATACTTTTTATCTTCAAAAGTGTTGTTTTCTAGTTTTCCCTGAAACGACCAGTTCCTTTACTACTCATACGACAATAATTGCCCCAATAATTGCCCCCAAAGGTTGCCACATGCCTCACATGTGGGTTAATGATCACACAAGTGATACCAGTATTCCCATTCACCACCATCACTGTAATGCGTTATACGTCAGTCTGTCGATTAGCTATAACCAGTTCTCCTAGCACTATGAAGCTAATCTCTTGTTACAGTTAGACAAGGCCGTGTGTTATAAGAACCTGAAAGATTCGCAGCTGTTGAGAAACAATAGCAGCTTTCTCTGAATTTTTTCAACTCACACTGTTTATCGTTAAATCATATGAAAGCGACATTCAACGTTCGTTTTTCTTTAAGGTGCAAAAGAATATACAAAATGGATAAGAGAACCCAATACAAGCATCATTGACATTCTCAGAGGGTTTCCATCTTGCTGCCCTCCTGTTGAGAGATTATTAGGTAAATCAAAAAGAATTATTATGTTACGTATCAAACTAACTAACAACCTAAATGCCAAACTATCCAAATGAAAAGATACAGATTATTTGATAACCAGCTAAATTGTCAATCATATGGGGATGATATGCTATACTGGTGGTCTTAACGTTATACATACGGTATCTATATTCATGATTGTTTTATACCTGTCAGTTGTTAATTTATTACTACCAATACATGGTTGTTAAGATCATTTTATTTTGCTTTTGCATGCAAATGTAACTTTGCTTGAATTTCAGAATTTCTACCAAGGTTGCAAACAAGATCTTATTCTGTTGCAAGGTACATGTTTATTTAGAGAAAGCTGAATATTGAATATTAGTTTGTAAAGGTAAAGGCCTCTGTTTCAGAGATGACAACTTCGAGCAGGTTTTCTGTGAGAAATATGTTTAATTTTTTAACAAGTGGCCTACCAAAATAGATGAGAATCGAATCTTGACTGCATGAACAGAGCGCCAACGACGTTTTTACTAAGCTAAAGAGCTAAACGAAGTTGCTGAGTAAGTCTCCAAGTCATATAGCCCAAGCTTCTCCCTCTGTTTGACATGAGGTTGGTGAGACGATAGTTGGTGAGAGGAGGGCTGTATGACTTGGAGACTTGCTCATAGATTTCATTGAGCTGTATAATTTAGTGGAAACGAAGTTGGCTCTCTGGTCATACAGTCCAGCTTCAAATCTCATCTATTAAGGTATGCCACTTGTAGAAAATGTTACGATTTTCGATTATGATAACAATCCTTATTTCCACCTCTCTGATACTATGAAATCATTACGATACAGAAAATATTTTTACAATTTCTCTGCCTGTGCTTCTACATCAAATTTGGGTCTTATGAAGCTTTCGATCTTTTCTTTGTTGCAATATTGTTCTCAACGGTAAACTACTGTAGAGGTCAGTGACCTTGGGCTCATGACGAAGCTTTTAGAATATAAACTATGTTGTCATTATTAGCCTTATTTGTTTATTTTTAGCTCACCCTTACATGGTAAAAACTATGTGAAATTTTTTTTCAATATCACAGTCATCCAAGGATTCGATGGGGTTACTCTGACAAGGTAAGCCCTATTTGAATATATTTTCCTCTGAAAGGACAGTTTCTAACAAATAACGTATACTTTAGAACCATGTATATCAAACCAATGGGTTTATCAATTCTTATATCGCGTACTCCTTCACGATAGATCTTTATAAATCCTGCAAATCGCTTGAATCTCACAAATCCTATAAATCTATTTGAAAAAAGTGTTTTGGCTACTTTGGAGTTGAAAATTTCTTGATTCCCCTGCGCAAGACTATGCTTGACAATGATGGAAAGAAAAATGCGTGCCTTCTTTAGAAATTGGATCGGTTCTAGTCCGATCCAGAAGGTCCGTTTTCAATGTATTTACACGAGAAGAACTGAACCGGCTCCAATCCGATCTTACGTGTAACTTCAGCTAAAATTTGTATGTTTTATTTCTCTTTTGTACTCTTCTGTGGTACTGTATTGTATGTTAATGTCTTCTAGAACTGGTCTTTGTACTGGATGGCTAGATCGACTGACATCTTGGAAAAATGATGAAAATATTGAAAAGGAAAAAACGAAGTCTCCTCCTGAGGTAGCTCATTGTTTTTAGAATGTTTTTTCTGTCTATTTTCTCGTCTTGATTTCATGTGCAGGATTACGCCACACAGTGACTGAAATAAATATAAGTTATGCTCGTTAAAGAAGTAATCTGAAGTTAAACTCAAGTCTTCTATACCAAGTCCAGTGACTTTGCAAAGGGAAGCTGTGAAATATCTCAAAAAATTGGAAAACTCCTGATATAAATCTTTTAAAATTTTGATTAATCCAATATATCTAACCACAAAAAACAAAGAGATTTGCAAAGTCCCATAAATCTCGCATGCAATGTCTTAGAAGTGATATACCCTTCGGCAAAAACAGTAATCGTCTAGGAGAACAAGAATATCCCTAAGAATATGAAATCAAGTGCTATTTTTCTCGTTATCAATCATATGTTATGGTTTAATAAATAACTGTTGATTCTAATTTGTTGTTTCCCTGTTCGTAGATTCCAATTTTCTGGCGACGACGAACATCATTCCATTTGCCAGCCGATTCCAGTCTGCCGGTTATAATGATTGGTCCAGGCACCGGTATTGCACCATTTATTGGTTTTCTGCAGCATAGGTAAGCAACCTATGTTACGAAGCCTGTTTTCACACCTTTTACAGATGCTTGTATCTCTGCTCTTGTGCACACTACTGTGCTCTGAATTGCACCCTTCTCTGTGGCCCATTTACGACCCTCACATTTCCTCAGATTTTTCTCACAAATGTGCATTCAAACGGTACGTTGTTGTAGTGATTAACAAATTTCACTTAAAGTTTGTCCTGTTAAACAATCATCTAGTTTTATAATTTGCAGTTAATTAATCCTTAAGGTGTCTGCTTTAATAGAGAGGTGACGGTACCGTGAAATTGCTTTATATGGAAATGGGTCATGCCAAAACCCCATATACATGGCTATTTTTATCAGTAAATCTTATCAGAATTGACTAATTCTTCGCAAGGTAATTGAAAATAGTTACTAGCAACAAAATGTAGCGAAATTTATGTATTTTTAATGATATCAAGGAAGGTTGCTTTTGACCGACGTCGATAGCATGTTTTATTATGACGTCGTAATGACGTGACTGTGAGGTGACTGTACTTTTAGAGTTCGTTTTCTTTTTCCACATTGTAAGGAAACAGCATGCGTCGTCTTTTTTACAATTTCTAATCGATAATTCTAAAAGTAGCTAATATTCCAAAACCATTTGTACTGAAATATCAAAGATTGGACAAAGTTGTATTTGAGACAGATTTTTCGGGTTTATCCAAGGTCTTCCCGTCTCGGTATTTAATAAGGCTCTGCTATTTTCTAAGCCTCTGTAACGTAACACAAACATTTCTTTCTGTTTCCTAATATTGAGCGATTTTATTGTTGAGCAGCTTTAGTAACAGTACCAATATGCATCATACTTAGGTTACTATTTCTTTCAGGGAACTGCAGAAGATGTCAAACCCAGATGGTAACTGGGGTCAGATGTTTCTTTTCTTTGGTTGTCGACACAAGCAGAGGGATTTTCTATACAAGTTTGTTATTGATATTACATTTAAATTTACATTTCTACTTCTATGTCTAAAATACACTCTTTTTCATAAGAACACAATTTATAAGAACATCGAGGCTCGATTTACCAAAAGATAAGACAACGTAAGAACACGTCGAGCTTGAGAAACAAGAAAATGTGTTTCTTAGGGATTTCATCTCATGTTAACAAAACGGAACTATGCAATTACTAAATAAAATCATATAGAAGATATGCCGAACTGTTACTTATTGTTCGAATAAGCAATTTATTGTGTGTAGTTGTAGAAACATCAATGTAGAAACAAGAAACCATTAAGAACACTCGAGCCTCAATTTAGTCAAAAATATGAACATCGAGCGTTGGCAAAAATTATCTTGTTCTTATAGAGTGTAATATCCTCAGTTGTTGGTCTACCTACAACTGTAAAAAAGCCTTTTGAACCAATGAGTATTGTTGCTTTTCCAAGGGTACTTGTTTAGGTACTATCTATTGAGAAGGAAAATTACAATCCTGTTTGCAGCCAGTTATAGGCAAAATAATTTTAAATCGGTATACATATACCTATTGTGATATTGTGAGACAAAGTGAGACATTGTGAGAAATTGTCAGACACAAATGATTGTGAGACATTGTGTAACCTTGTTGTGAGACAAAGAAAGACAAAGAAAGATGTTGTTTTCTAGGAATGACTTGGAAGATTTCGTCAGCAAAACAATTCTTACAAAGCTGTTTGTTTCATTCTCACGTGAAGAAGATCAAAAAGAGAATGAACCACGATATGTTCAAGATAATATGCTACTTAACCAAGATCTGATTATGTCATTGATTTTAGAGAAAAATGCTGTCATATACATATGTGGGTGAGTAATAAAATTGAAAAAATGTTTCTAATGGACAAAAAACGAAGCAGAGCAGTACGTTGTAGCATTTATGAATGAATTTTCGAGAGAATATTTCAAGATATTTTCGAACATTTCAGCCCCCGGGGGGGTGGGGTACTTAATATAATTTGGGTACTGGTATGTGTCGCCCATATGGGTGGGTTTTTGGCCGTAAATTCTCTAAACATGGGTATAATTGTAACCAAAACCTCATAAAATTGGGTGGGAAATTGAAGAAAGCTGCTGAACGTAACTTCCTTTCCGTCAGAAAAGTGTTAAAATCGTGTCGAAGATGTTCGTAGTACAAATTCAAACAATAATAAGGCCAAGAAAGTCTTATTACTCTCTTATTCCGCTTATTTTACTCATAACATAGGGTATGTCTCTGCATAGGTCTACATTATAAGTGGGTGTGTTTGCAAAATCTGGGCGGCACATACCCTTCCATCAATAGTTTTCAGAGACACTCCCTTCGCCCCCTCGGCCCAACGAGATTTTGGTTTTCCCAAAACATAGATCAAAAAATGCTTTTCGGTACATTACCCAAATTTTGGTGCTGAAGAAGGCTCAACATAGATGTAATGTACTGATTTGATTAATTGTTTGCGATTAGCTATATCGTGCTGTACACAGCAAGATCAGGGTGTATGATGTGCTACTCTTGTTGATTTTTAATTATATATGTTTCTATTCACATATATATAGTCGCTCTGCTATTATCAACTATTATCAACAAGTGACATTATAATAGCTGAAACACAAAATGCCAAACTGGAGGAGAGCCTAGGGGTTTGACTTGGAGAGTTATTCGCGATTTCATCGAGTTCTATAGCCCAGTGAAAACGTCGTTGGCTCTCTGGTCATGCAGTCCAGTCTTGAACCCCATCTGTTGTGGTATGCCACTTGTGAAAAAATCTAAAGTAACTTAAGAATATAAGTTTTTCATCAATGGATTTTCTCATTTTTCAGAGATGCTGCTAACATGGCTCGAAATGTTCGACAGACCATGATAAAAATGTTTCAAAATGCACAAAAAGTCTCCGAGGAATCTGCAATTATTCAATTGAAGAAACTTATTGAAGAGAAAAGATATTTGGAAGACATCTGGACTTAGGCCCATTTGCAGACTTATACATATATCGAGATGCAAAGTGAAATTTCAGTTCCAAGCAACTGTCGTACTTCCTATTATTTATTTTCAAAACATTCCAATTAATTAATTTCTCTACCAGGAACTTTAAATGCTCTTTTATTAATTTTCCTAAGAATTATTTGTTATGTTCTGTTTTGAATTCCGCCTGTGTTCATATAATGGATACAGGGTGATGATAATGTTTCTTTCTCTCCACTTCATCCGTCCTGCGCCTAGAACTTTTCTCAGTCCTTTATTTTGTTAGGTTGCGAAAATAACTGCAACGTAAATGTAATGAATTAATTCTTAGACTTAACCCTAATCCTACGGGGCTTTTTTTATCTCAAATAGCCGGGGGGGGGGTGTTTTCCACCCCCCCCCCCCCTCCAGAATTTGCTTTCCTGAAGAGCTAGAGCAATGAAACCTGGCACAGGCATGGGCCAATGTATCAGGAGTAATGTTGGTAAATTGGGCGTCTCCCACTTCTATTGTGACGTCATTATGACATCATAATCAAAACATGCCATTGACGTCGGTCAGTAATGGACCTTCCTTATTACATTGAACTATAAATAAAAGGTATATATTTTTATACATAGTTCAATGCCTTATTATCAATAAAAATCGGCTATCTGTAAAAGGGGGAACGAGGAATCGAAGAACGGGGAATCGGGGAACGGGGAATCGGGGAATATGACGTCATATTCCCCCTTTTCCCAATCTGTAAAAGGGGGAATGACAACAAATCGTCTTTGCATTCCCCGATTCCCCGGGGAATCTGTAAAAGGGGGAATCTGTAAAAGGAGGAATCTGTAAAAGGGGGAATCTTGCAGATTGTAGATTTTAAGGTTGAAATTGCCATTGATGTTAGCATGTTAACACCCTTTCCGTCTTTGTGGTCCATCGTCTTTGTGGTCCACAAGAGCAAAATTTGGTGAAAAATGAAAGTTGTGCGATGTTATTGAAAATTGGCAGAAAGGGGTAATTTCGAGTGCTTATTTCGAATCTGCAATTTATTTTTCAAAATTTTTAAGTTTTGGGGTCGAATGGGGGCAAATTAGGTGAATGTGGGCATCGAAATGAAAGTGATATGACTTTTTCTGAAAATTTACAGGAAGAGGTAACTTCGGGTCTGATTTCGAATCTAGAAATTATTTCTTAAATTTTCTAAGTTTTGGGGGTCAATTGGGGGCAAATAAGGCAAATAAGGTGAATCGGGGCAGAAAAATGAAAGCTGTGAGATTTCGCTGGAAATTGACAGAAGGGGGTAATTGTATTTATTGATATTTCCAAATTCCATAATATTTCATTGGAAGGGATGCTACATATTATGCTTGTTACATAAAGAAAAAAATTCATTAATTTGATTTTCGAGATGTCATTTAGATTTTTCTCAAGTTCCTTTCAACTAAATCAAGCTGAGTTTTTTACGGGATGCAAAAACAAAGTCAGCGTACATATCTGCAATGGCGTTTGCAAAATTTGCCAGTTTTCCGAAACCGAAAGCCAACGTAAAAAGCCGTCTTGAAAATATCAAGCTCTATGACTGGCATGATGTCAAAATAACAAATCAGATTGGTTCAGGGGCATTTGGATTAGTTTCTTGTGCAGATATTAAAGGAAGAAAAGAAAATGTTATTTTGAAAAGGCCGCACGATGCTGTTTCTCACGAGAAAGAATTCAGCAAAGAAGTTCTACTGCTTGAAATCTTAAAGGGGCACTCGAAAATAGTTGAGTTAAAATCAAGCAGCTCCTGTCCCTTTCTGCCAGTTTTCAGCGAATTGCATAACTATCATTTTCTGCCCTGCATTTACCTGATTTGCCGCCATTTTGTCCATGTTCGACCATCAAACTAAAAACCTTTGAAAAATAGACTTCAAATTCGAAATTAGCATTCCAAATTACCCTTTCTGTCAATTTCCAGCGAAGTCTCACAGCTTTCATTTTCTGCCCTGATTCACCTTATTTGCCTTATTTGCCCTCAATTGACCCCCAAAACTTAGAAAATTTAAAAAATAATTTCTAGATTCGAAATCAGACCCGAAATTACCTCTTCCTGTAAATTTTCAGAAAAAATCATATCACTTTCATCTCGATGCCCACATTCACCTAAGTTGCCCCCATTCGACCCCAAAACTTAAAAATTTTGAAAAATAAATTGCAGATTCGAAATAAGCACTCGAAATTACCCCTTTCTGCCAATTTTCAGTAACATCGCACAACTTTCATTTTTCACCCAATTTTTGCTCTTGTGGACCACAAAGACGATTGACCACAAAGACGGAAAGGGTGTTAACATGCTAACATCAATGGCAATTTCAACCTTAAAATCTACAATCTGCAAGATTCCCTCTTTTACAGATTCCCCCTTTTACAGATTCCCCCTTTTACAGATTCCCCGGGGAATCGGGGAATGCAAAGACGATTTGTTGTCATTCCCCCTTTTACAGATTGGGAAAAGGGGGAATATGACGTCATATTCCCCGATTCCACGTTCCCCGATTCCCCGTTCTTCGATTCCTCGTTCCCCCTTTTACAGATAGCCATAAAAATCCAGAACTTCCTTTCCATTTTGTTGCTATTAACTATTTTCTATTACTTTGCAAAGAATCAGTCAATTCTGATAAGACCTACTGGTAAAATAGGCATTTATATGTGGTTTTGGCATGGCCGCTTTCCATATAAGACAATGTCACGTGCTCCATTGTTATTATTATGGGAATTTTTTGTACCACATTGTAGCGTACACATAAAGCTTTAAAAGTCAGCCTGGTTTGGAAGCTTACATCCACCGCACAGCAGAATAGTTGCAAGAAAAGCTGGAGGGCCCCCCCCCCCGGTAGGATTAGGGTTTAATTTGTTTGCTAAAGGTCGAACTTTAGCTTAGGACAACTTTATTCCGTGGTATCGATATTTTGTCTAATATTTTTCATTTTTGAGACGATAGTTAGTCTACTAGCAGAAGCAATTTAACTGCCAAGTCCCTGTGTACACCATAACAATATTACACACAATATTCTGTATTGTAAGGCCCTAGCAAAACAATCAAATATTTTTTGTCAAACATTTGAAATTTGCTGGTCAGGCCAAAATGTTTTGAGCGTTTGGTCACTTGGCAAAATATCGTTCGTCTTAACAATTTTTGCTTGCATGAGGCAAGAAATGTTTTTGAACATTTTAAAAAGCATAGCGCCTCAAACTTTACTTATTTTTGCTTGTCATACATTGTTTTGTGACGTGACCAAACTTCTAAACATCGTTTGATTAACAAATTTCAAATGTTTGACAAACAATGTTTGCTCGTTTGGCCAGGGCCTTAGAATCTTTAGCGGAAACAGAATTTACGTCGTATTCTTAAGAGATTTTTCGACAGGAAAACCCTTTGTGAATTCCTACAGGCCTACTTGTGTCATAGTATATATCTTTTTTCGTTGCAATGCAATTGAAAATGGCCAGTTTAGAAAACCACGCACTTCTTAGATACTTATAATTGCTACGTTACACGTTTTTTATTTTATAAGAAAGTTTTTTTTGGGCCAGTATTGAAACTTTCTTAGATATTTCATGTTTTCAGTACCAAAACTTTCTTGTGACTTTCTTAGCAAAATTTTAGAATGCAGTATTTCTGCGAATGCACAGTTTAAGGCACTGTATACATTGCACAAATACCACGTTTTTCATAGAAAATAATCATAAGACTCGTTTAATAGCAAGATGAACGACTGAACAGAAGAGCAAAAATAACATACAGAACATTAAGAGTGAAAATATGAAACAGAACTTTCTTAAGTTTAAAGAATCCAGTATTGAACTTTCTTAAGTTTTTAACATGTTGAGCACTACTTTCTTATAAACCACTTTCTTATTAAAAAAACTTTCTTTTGTGGCCTATTTAAAAAAACGAAACTGTATTGCTTGCTTACAGGATTTTTTAAAACATTTTTCCGTTTTCATTGTTTTAGTATAAGGAACGGTGACGATTTTCAATTTTCCCAAAAATTCTGTTCTGCTATCCTTTGTCTTACAAGCTGTAACCATTTCAAAAAGTGCCAAATTTTCGGAACTTTTGTCTCATTTTTAAGAAACCGAAACTTCTGGATACTTTGGAACTTTGTCTCATTTTCAGAAAACCGAAACTTTTGCCTTGGGCTGTATGACTTTGAGTTACTCCGCGATTTGACATTGAGCTCTATAGCTCAGTGGAAACGTCGTTGGCTCTCTGGTCATGCAGTTCAGGTTCGAATCTCATCTATTTTGGCATGCCAATTGTGAAAAAATCTATTTTGACGTAGAATATACATAGAACCTTTATACGAACCGAAAAAGGGAATTTCCAACTGTAATTCCATGCTCCTTTAACCATTTTTTCGTTGACTGAAATTTTGAATACGTTAAACGTGCCCTGTCATATTGTACACGGCAAGATTTGCATACGCTCCCAATGATTACTCGATAGCTGCGTTGTCGCGCATATGATAGAATAGAACGCAATAAAAACGCAATATGTTTTTTTTTCTTGTATAAGTAAGAAATTCTAATTTTTACAAGTGACCACCCTCTACTGATTTGCATGAAGCAAAAATACACATCTTAATCTTATCACGTTATTCAACATGATATAGCCATATTGTTTCAAGTTCATTGAATAGAGTAGATCAACAAACTTAAATAATATATCGTCATTGAGTTCTAAGCACAGTTTCGAGTTATTTCTCGACTGAAGAAAGCAAAATTATCATTTGCTTTGGTTTTTGCTTTGTTTTTCAAAGCGACAAGTTCCTGAAGCTTCTTTTTTCTGTTTTCTTTGCAAGAGCTGCACATCGGATCAAATTTTGTTACTTTGTTGTTATTCTGGTGAGCCTCACACAGCTTTAGTTTTGGTAGATGATGCTGGATGTTTCTCTTAAACCTTTTAATGAGCTGAGAAGCTTTGGTATTCAGTGTGCTTCTTGCTTTTGCAAGTTCAATGACATCTCTCTTTCGTTTTCTTGAGAGACACGTGGAATGATCTACCTTAACAGCCATATTTGTAAGCTTGCTCATTTTCGGCATGCTCGAGGCAACTTTGCTCGATGTGCTTGCTACGATAGGCTCTCTCCTCACATATTGGACTTTCGAAACAACTTTGTTAAGAGTGCTGATTCCTCGTGCAGTCTCTCTTTCAATTTGCTTCTTCTGAAACTGAGGCTCAGTGCTCTCTCTTTTCAAAATTTGACCCTCTCTCCTAACGAGGTTCAGTTTTGGAATTTTGTAGGATGGCTCAAGCATTTTAGACGAGCATGGAAAATGTTTTCCTTCTATTTTGTCCTTCTCGTCTCCAGCAGACAGCTTCATTCTTTTTCGCTGTTGCTGATCATCACCAACCTTTTCATTTGAGATGTCATGTTCATCTCCCTCATTGCTAGAGTCATGTCGTCTCTTCTTTGCCTGACTTCCTCCTTCATCATCATCAGCCTTCCTCTTAAAGGAAGGAGAAGCGACAGAAATTGGCTCTCGCATGTATTCATTCTCAAATTTGAAATGGCCTAGCTTGAAACGACGAGAGCTTTCTTTGTAGCATTCATTTGCATCTTCCTGTGACTTTGCCTTGCATTTGGCTATCATGTCACTGAGTTTGTCGTTGATTGCAATCATATTTCTTGACAATGATCTCATTTCAAAATATGCATTCTTGTGAAATAGTCGAATGTCATTTTGCAATTTCTCAGCGCCATCTTGACTCTAAAATGAAACCAAAAAATGATAGTAAGATCATTTTACTACGATACTTTGCTCTTTAAATCAAATGTTTGTCGCCTTGGGTCCAAACGAGTCTAAGAGGTACGAATATAAGGGGATGGGAATTTTGCTGTAAATATTGCAAATTTTAGATAATTAAATAAGGGTTGGAAGAGCAGGCCTGCTGGAAACCAGTGCAAGTTCTGATAATTGGTATGGCACGGTTTATCAAACAGTTTTTAAATCTGTCAAAACCAAAACGTCGGTCAGCTTAAACTGAAAGAGTTCGTTTTGTCACTTGGACCCTTAAACTGAATTCTAATTGGTTATTTCGCTGTATCTTTGTAAACTACGTAATAGACAACTATTTTTTCGTAGCTTACTAAAAGTAATCAAAAAATAAAAAGGTAATGTGTGAAGGCAATTGTCCAAAACAAAATTTGAAATTCTAGTTGGTGTCGACAAAAAAAGATATTCCCTTTATCGAACGGAATCTACTCTACAATCTTGGACAAAATAGATTGGAACGGCCTAAATAGTTTTGCTATTATCTATTGATTCCCCCTTCTCCCCCGTTACAATGTTGTTTCGTACAGAAGTTGTCTTGCTCTACTACCAACATTGTTTTGGGGGTAAAAGGGGGGAGAATCGGAGTTATATAAAGTAGAAAATCAATAGAATAGGCCATATTCCTTGGAGAAAATGCCTTGTTCAAAATATTTTGTCCAAGATTGCAGGTATCGACAACTTTTGATACCTTATTTTTTTCATTTAAGCGCCCAGGGTGCTTGCTTGAAACTGGTCTCACAGGGGAGCAATTATTTGAAAATTTATTAATAAACTAACGTTCTGACGAATTAAGTATTTCGGCAACTAGCAAAAGGTGCCTCTTGATTCTCTCATCAAGAGCTTGAACATACACTCATAAAGGAGTGCCTTGGAGCAACCTGATAGACAGCTCGATCCAAAGGGGGCGCTTTTTCAAGGGATGACGCCCAGGGGGATACTCATATATCTTTACGATAGGGGTGCTCAGGCTACTTTTTTGGGTCTAAAATTGCAGTAAAATTTATTTTTTTGGATCAGTCAATCCCGCAATTACTTTTTTGGGTCTCCAAATACAATCATACAGTACAGTAATTCATAAGACAGTAGAATTGATAGTATATCATATTATAACAGTTTTTTGACAACTAGAAACAGTAGTGTCGTGCTTTCGTCCTAAAATCTTAGGAAAGAGAAAGTTGATCACACCCTTAAAAATTGCAGAAATTTCTGACCACTCCCTTGTCATACTGTAGTTGCCAGACCCTTAAATGAATAACAATGCAACTGGCCATTAATGTATAAAGCAGTATACATGTTGCCAAGGGCAAGCAAAATTATTTTTTGGATCAATTTTCTTGCTTGAAATTATTTTTTTTGGGTTTACGGTTGGCACCTCCGTCTGAGCACCCCTATCGTAAAGACATATGAGTACCCCCCCTGGGGGAGGACGCTTATTCGAGTAAATACGATGCTTAACGTAGTTAACTGGAACACCAAAATAGAAGGAAAAAGTATTTTTGTACTTTTGAAAAGCTCCCATTTTGACATAAAACTGACAGCACCAGTTCCGACTTTGGTTTAAAAAAGGGAACTATTGCAACTTAATTGCAGTTTATAATAATTGCTGTAGTTAACTTATACTTACTATAAAGGTTATTCCGTAGAAAAATGTATCCCAGGATTTCATAACCTTTTTGACACATTTTGCAAGAGCTCGAATCCCACGAACAGCATTAGGATTGTCAAGCTACAAAAGAGATCGTATAGATTGTATATCATGCAAATATTGCATTAACAAAGCCTTTGGTATTCTTATATTTCTTTAATTCAAATATGTAATACTGATCTTACTGTGTTGGAAAATTGCGACAACTTCATTTTTTATCTGCAAAGAATGATTTTATTCATTAGGTTAAAGTAATTTTGATTAACGATGAGCCTATAGAGAATAGAAACGTTGAAAAATTAAGAAATGAAGTGTTACAACTGTAATCATTACCAATCGAAATGCAAGCCTTCGATATGATAATTTGAGCATTTTCTGCAAAATGTTGCTTTCGTCATCTCTTATTTCAGTCAGATTTTTGATTTTTGAGTATAGCGAATCTGAAATGAAATCATGGAATAGAAGGTAATTAGCTAGCCATAAGAAAAGTAGTTACGCTTTCTTTTTTAATAAGCAACTTGACTTTCGTCCAGCCCTCAAAGTTGCTTAAAATTTTAGACATTTCAGCCTTCAAAGTTGCTTCAACGTTGCTTCAAATTTTTTGTACCCACTAACCATCCCTGACCTCGCGGGCCAAAATCGTCATCTGTTAGGCCTACAACATGACTTTTGGTAGAGAGTAAGTGGAAAAACGTTAGCTAACGAACTTCAACATGCAAAACATAAGAACAAAGAATTTTCTAACCCAAGAAAGAGAATAAGTTTGGTTGTTTGACTTCTTAGTTGCTTACAGTAATTCAATTGAGCCCTCAAGTTGCAAAATGTTAAAGTCAGTTCAGCCCTAGTTTCTTATTGAGCGGTTGCTTATTTAAAAAAGAGTGTAGTTTCCTCTATTTGTATGCTTTTCATTTGTAAAATTATTATATTATAGCCCATAAATTTCAGTGAAAACGTTGTTTAAAATGTCTAGTATTTCAGCCGCCAAAGAATGGCTGGTACCCCCTAAAACTCTTATTTCTGGTTCTGTTCTTGCTTTTCAATGTGATTGCCAAGTTTGCAAAGATGTATTTTATTAGGAAAGCCATCTAAGACAACAATTTTAGCAAAATTTCAGCCCTAGTTGGTGAAGGTGAAGGTGAAATGGTGTTTTAGCGCCAGTCGCTAGGATCTCAGTAGTAGGTTAACTAATCGAGACCTTGACCCTGGCTGTGACGCTTCCGTGGCTGGGCTCGAACCCTGACCACACTGGGCTTCTGACACCACTAGTCAGCTCAGCTGGATTACACCACGACACGATAGCAGTTGCTTATTGACCAGTTCCGTATTAAAAAAAAATTGTAATCAAAATACAATCATTTTTTACAACTTTGGGTTTTAACTTATAATTAAGATTCTTAAAGTTTTAGCACCATTTAATTCATGAAAATTAAATAAATAATGACATAATGATTAGAAGTTATATTTGTTATAAATATTTGAAAACTTGATGACAATATATTTCTTGTTGAACATACAAACGGATAAAGTTTCTTGGATTGGATTTAAGTAGGTAAGGTTTCTTGATTACTTGAAGAGGGCTTAAGTAGTTTCTGAGAGGTTTCTTATGAAACTCTTATAAAAATGAGTGTGTTGATGTTTCTAAAGCAAATTTTAGCCATTTATAAGTATGCTATATTTTTGCTGATATATCTACTGTATGTTAATAAATTTTAATTAAATTACCTATACTTAACAGTATTCTGTTGTAAGTGCTCCATACATTATTGCCATTTTGTTCAAGAGAGTAAAGCTAGTAAACTTAAGAAATTAAATAATTTTACAATTAAGTAATAATAATAATTTACATTAAAATATATTTATTGCAGTCATGATAAAATGTTGGGTTTTCTTAATGGCAAAAAAGTTACGAAAACTTGCAGTTGGAGTAATAAATTCTGTTCCAAGGACTGGACGCTAGATTTACTCGCTAAGGATTGTGGGATTCCAGCTGTCCCTAGTGATTGGTCTTAGCAACAACGGATTTTTTAGCCTGCAATGGTGGCCTTATTTAGATTAAGAAACTAAAAATCTAAACATATCAATAAATGCATTAAACTTCTTATGTAAAAAAGGATGAAGAAACGTTCTCTTTCAAGTTTCATAACATGTAGAGCTAATAAATTTAACTTGCTAACCGGAGTATATGTAAAAAATAAAGGATGTTTCTAAAACAATCAATCGATCTTACCTCTTTCACAAAATAAACCGTCGGTTGATTAATGGAAGCTTGAAACTTCGCAATCGATTTCCGAATGCTTTCCTCCATTATCTAAACGCGATTTTCACCGTAAAGCGAATCAAACATCACTTGGAAAATTGCAGCGATTAAATCTTGAGACTCACGTCTGAACTCAAGCAAATCAAAATTGCAACTGAATTTAACGGTTGAATTTATCTTATTTATATCAATTATATTAATTTCGTTGACGTCACAATCGTTTTCAGCGGCAACATCGCTGCCATTGCATAGAAACGCTATCATCGATGCCTTGCCATGCGAACTTCTTGAGTGCCTAAGGTCTCAGCGAAAACTAAATTTTTCAGTTACAAACTCAATAGAGCTCAAAATTCCAAACTTTATCCGTTAACATTTTAAGTTTCCACCGAGTTTGGGCATAATTTTTTGGTAACCTCCTGATTTTGGCAGATCTTCCAAAATCTGTAAACGGTAGACTTAGGGCGTATTTTTTTGGTAACCTTCTGTTTTTAGCAGACTTCCGAATTCTGAAAGCGGTAGACTTGGCAGTAAAAGGTTTCCGATAGGCCTACCAAAAAAACACTGTTGCCGAAAACGGTAGGCTGATCAGAACATCCTCGAACAAAACCATTCTTTTTAAGCGAGAACGAGATTCCTTATGTAATGTCTGCGAAACCTTCCAGCTTCAGGGGCAGAAAGTTTTGGAGGCCTTCTAAACCTGCCGTTTTCAGAAGACCTGTGCCAAAAAAATATACGTCTCGAAGTCTCCCGAAAAGAGAAGGCGTCTGCTGAAAACAGAATTTGACCAAAAATTAGTCCGGTGGCCAGTTGAGATGACCTTGACATCGAGTGCATATGGGTTTTATTTTATTTTCTGTTTGTATGGTCATAGAAAACTCGAAAAACCAAACTTGCCCATATGGGTTTTATTTTATTTTCTTCCAAGTGTTGGGCAAATTTTTTTATGACCTGCCGAATATGCGTCATGTCCAAGGTAAAAAATGCATCGAAAAATTTTTGTAAATTGTCAAAACATGGTGTTGTTTGGTCTCATTCGAATGGAAATTGACTCTAGATTTCGAATATAGCATCAAGACATCTGATTTTTATAAAAAAAAATCAAAAAAGAAAACCTAAGAAAAATGTTCTTTAAAAAATTATCTTTAGTTAGTTAGCATAGCTTGTACGTTAGTAAGTTAGTTAGTTAGCTACTTTGGATGGTACTAAAATAGTAAATAAGTTAGTAAGTTTTTTAATTAGTAAGTGAGTTAGTTAGGTAATTAGTCAGTTAGTTAGTTAGTCAGTTAGTTAGTTGGTTAGTTAGCTAGTTGGTTAGTTAGTTGGTTAGTTAGTTAGTTAGTTAGTTAGTTAGTTGGGTAGTTAGTTTTTAGTTAGCTAGCACAGCTTGTAAGTTAGTCAGGTAATTAGTTAGCTACTTTCGAAGATATTAAGTTGGTTAGTTACTTAGTTAGAAAGGGTAGTTAGTTAGTTAGGTAACTAGTTTGTCATATAGTCAGTTTGTTAGTTAGCATAGCTTGCACATTACTCAGGTAGTTAATTAGGTAATTTGGGAGATAGTAAGTTAGTTATTAAGTAAGTTATTAAGCTAGCTAGTTAGTTAGTCAGTTAGTCAGTTAGTTACCTTGGAAGATAGTAATAAGTAAGTTAGTTAGTTAGTTAGTTAGTTAGTTAGTTAGTTAGTTAGTTAGTTAATAAATTAGTTAGTTAGTAAGTTAGTTAGTTACTTAGCATAGCTTGTAAGTTGGTCAGTTAGTTAGTTAGCTTCTTTGGAAGATACTAAGTTAGTTAATCAGTTAGTTAGTGTTGGTTAGTTGGATAACTACTTAGTTAGTAACTTAGTTAGTAAGATAATTAAATAGTTATAGTGACTTAGTTATTTGGTTAGTTAGTTAGCGTAACTTTTAAGTTACTTAGTTAAGCTCAAAAATATGATGAGTATTCCAAGTAATTCTGGCAGGCATTGTAGCTAGTTAGTTAATCAACTAACTAACTAACTAATTAATTAGCTAACTAACTAACCAACTAACTAACTAGCTAACTAAAAACTAACTAACTAACTATGTAGCTAAGAAACTAACTAGCTAACTAACTTACTAACTTACTAACTAACTGATTAAATAAATAACAAACTAGCTAACTAACTAATAACTATCTAGCTAGTTACCTTACTAACTAGCTAACTAATAAAGTAACTTACGAACCACCTTACTATCTTCTAGAGTAGCTAACGAACTAACTGACTAATTTACAAGGTATTCTAAGTAACTTACTGACTATCTAAAAACTTAACAAGCCAGATAACTGACTAACTCACTAACTAACTAACTAACTAACTAACTAACTAACTAACTAACTAACTAACTTGCAAGCTATGTTAACAAACTAACAATCTGGTAAACAAACTTATTAACCAATTAACTAACTTACTAACTAACTAATTAACTAACTAACTAGCTAGTTACCGAACTAAGTAGCTAACTAGCAAATTAACTCACTAACTTACTATCGCCTAAAGTAGCTAACGAACTAACTGACTAACTGACTTACAATATTCGGAAATAGCTAACTAACAAACTGATTAACTTACAAGCTATGCTACTTAAGTAACTATAACTAACTAAATAACTAACTGACTAACTAACTAACTAAGTAAGTAACTACGCAATTAACTAGTGATAAGACTAACTAATAAAACAAACTAACTATTTAAATAACTAACAAGCCAACTAATTAATTACCTAACAAACTAACAAACAAAGTAAATTTAGCTAACCAACTAACTAATTTGCTAACTGATTTACTAACTAACAAACTAATTAACTAACTAACTAACTGAATAAATAACTAGCTAACTAACTAAATAACTAACTAACTAACTAACTAAATAACTAACTAACTAACTAACTCACTAACTAACTAACAACTATCTAACTAGTTACCTAACTAACTAGCTATCTAATAAAGTAACTTACTAACCACCTTAATATCTTCTAAAGTAGCTAACGAACTAACTGACAAATTTACAAGGTATTCTAACTAAGTAACTTACTGACTATCTAAAACCTAACTAGCTATCTAACTAACAAACTAACTGACTAACTAACTTAAAGTCTTCTAAAGCAGCTAACTAACGAATTGACTAACTTACAAGCTATGCTACTTAAATAACTAACTAACTAAATAACTAACTGGCTAACTAACTAACTAAGTAACTACGTAACTAACTAGTGATAAGACTAACTAATAAAACAAACTAACTATTTAACTAACTAACAAACCAACTAATTAATTACCTAACAAACTAACAAAATAAATTTAACTAACTAACTAACTAATTTGCTAACTGGTTTACTACCTAACTTACTATCTTCCAAAGTTAACTTGCTAACTCACTAACATACAAGCTATGCTAACTAAAAAACTAAAGATAATTTTTCAAAGAACATTTTTCTTAGTTTTACTTTTTTGATTTTTTTGTAAAAATCAGATGTCTTGAGCAATATCTTTTGATTTATATGTACAGAAACTAACCTTAATGCTATATTCAAAATCTAGAGTCAATTCAGACCACTCGAATGAGACCAAACAATACCATGTTCTGACAATTCATGAAAATTTTTCGATGAAATTTTCACCTTGGACATGACGCATCTTCGGCAGGTCATAAAAAAAATTTGCCCAACACTTGGAAGGGGCAAGTTTGGCTTTTTCGAGTCTTCTATGACCATATAAACAGAAAATAAAATAAAAACCCATATGTACTCGATGTCAAGGTCATCCTTGAAATTCGCATTTGGCCACCGGACTATACTGCAGTGCAGTTTGTGAAGTTTAAAAGAACATAGTGAGAATCGTTGCAGGAAAAAAAGGGCACTTCTCCAAAATAAAAGTTGCAGGCAAATTATTTGGTATGTAGTGGGGCATGGTGGTACATGGTGGGACATGTACCCCTGCGCCCCGGCTTCTACGCCACTGAATCTTACACTGTGACTTCATATTCATACTTTCTTGAATGTTTAAATGCAATTTCTTTAATTCTATATTTCTCTTTCTAACGCCTTCCTTCACTTTTGGATGTGTTTTATTGTCGCCGAGCGGCAAAGCGGTGCTTATCGCGCGGTAGCAAGTATGTGCACTACAATTTTTGGCTCGGCGTGCGGTTTTCCAACTTGATAGCTCGCAAAGGATCATGGGAATGTAGGATTGGAATTCGGTATGTGATGTTGTACAAAGTTTGAGATCAGTTTTGTAGGAGTGGATTATAAAAGTATAAATCATACAGAATTTGTGCAAATATATTTATAATCAAGCTCTCCAAGTGCCTAAAAGCCCTTCAATCAAGTTTTTGTGCGATGCTATGAGAAAAGTAAGCTTTCATATCTTTTTGGTTTTATTTGCATTTCCATATGGTTGCGGAAATGACTTTCGCAGTGTTTGGGCCTAGCCTAGGCCTGCCCTAGCCTAAGGTTTCGCTTGTGATGTGACAAGATTTGATGAGCTTTTTTCCCTCTGCGCTGCATCAAGTAAAATTGTGGTTCAGGTATTTACTTTAGTGCTGTGCAAACGTCTATCCGTGTGTGTTGGATACAATATTAAATATTCTGTTTTGTAAAGGAGAAGATGAGCCAAAATTTTTTTTGCTGGGCACCACCATCTAATTTTTGCGGGTATCGCTTAGAATTAAATGTTACAAATTTTTTGACAATTTTACGAAAATGTTTTTGCATGAGCTGAGGTAGATATGTCTCATTATCATTACTAAAAATCTGAAAAACTACATTAACTGCATAAATGAAAAATTCAATTAATTTACTGAGCTGAGCTGCTTTTGCCTCAGCATGTGATAATGGGTATTGCCAAAAGTCACAAGGAAGTCTCTTACCCTTGACGCATTGCCAGATATTATGCTAAGTTGAGAAATTTACTGTTGAACCCTTGTAAATCATTTTGCAACACTGTATATTGGATAATCCATTAGTGGACTTTTGCTGGGCTGTTGATTCATACAGTATTATGTTTATAGACCAAATCAGCTAACGTTGTTTACACCCATTTCAGGTCACATGGTCATACCCTTAAGGCACCATTGCTTTATTGTCAAATTCAAAGCTCGAACCACACTTTTCATGGCACAAAATTTAGAATTCAATTAAAAGGAAAAGCTCCTCAAGAGTATGGTCATGTGACCTAAAATGGGTTAAAACAATATAGCTGATTTGGTCTATGATTGGGGGCCTATAATAGAGGGCTAAAGAGGCTGCAAGACCGCAAAAAATTTGCTCGAAGTCACAATCCATCATCAAATAAATGTATAAGCCACTGCCAAGTAACTTGACTCATGGACATAGCACTAACAGCTCAAACAGCTTGTCAGTCGACATTTATCAAGTCGCTTGTTCGCTTGATTGCTTGGTTACTTTTCCTACTTTGTTTCCTAGTGCTACTGAGCCCTTTTCACACACATTCCTTGTGAAATGCAGAATGTATGTAGCCTTTGTCCCGCTCAATAGCCACAGCCGCATGCAAAACCCTCCTAACTCTGAAACAATATGTTAACAACAGCCCTTTTTTGGCTCAAAATTTTTTTAATCTTCATATCAGAGCAAAGTCTTCATAAATAATTTTTGCAATTTTCATTGTGGACTGAATGGCCAAATGGTGACTGAGCCAAACTTGCAATTGTCGATTAAGTGGGGTCCATTCCTTCCAGGTCAAACTAAGCACAGTGAGGAGACTTGCCATCTCTCTGTTATACCAGGTAAAAGGTAAAAGGAATCATAAAGTGTGGTTGCATCAAGAGGAAGGATTAGGGTCACACTAGGATTTGCCAGCTGTGCTATTCACTGAACCCCCAGTTCTTAGCACAGAAACCCATACCTTGCAAAGACAGCAAGTATGTGTGATTATCTAGCTACTAAACAATCAATTAATAATTGGGCAGTCCCCATAGATTCTATATTCCCCTACATACTATGTCCAAAGTTGCAGTTGGAGCCCCAGTTACAGTAGCACCACAGCTTGGGTCCAAGTCTTGGTATCAGGTCCATTCGCCCAATTTCATTTTGCCCAATCTGGACTTTTCGCCCAATATTCTTAGTCGTTTTGCCCAACTAAAATACTTTATCACTATTATTTTCACTAAAACAGTCACCAGTGTCAAAAACGGCTTGAGGGCAGAGCCCCAAATGTTATCAAGCAAATAATTAAAAAATTACACAAAAGAAGTTGTCTGTGTCATTTCACATTAGGCAAAACAACCGTGATGGGTTGGGCAAAACATCTTAGCTGGCTGGGCGAAAAGGAAGTTTGGTGAATTGGAAGTTGGGCAAAACGTCTTGAAAGCCAAGTCTTGATTAGTGAACCTACTACTGAGATTCTAGTGACTGGCACTAAATACACCATTTCACCATCTTCACCTTCATTCAGTGAAGTGGGGGGTTTTTAAGTTGCAAAACATTTCAGCAAAAAAATTTTATTTCTACAAAAGTCAGTTTATGGCTTGTAATGATATTTTATTTGTTTCTTTTTAGGTTGCAATGTTATTTGACTTCACTGGTTGATTCCACTGATAAATCCTGGATACAAATGCTTTATATCTAAGAGAAACAATCTGAATAGAAGATGCCACCACCACCACCACCACCCCCAGGACCTCCCCCTCCACCTGCCCCAACCCCTGCAGCTGGACCCTCAAAGCCACCTTCAGGGGGAAAGGATCGTACTGCATTACTATCTGATATTCACAAGGGAGCAAGGCTTAAAAAGACTGTGACAAATGACAGAAGTGCACCTGTTGTGGGTGGTGAGCATTATTTTTATTTATATTTATATTATTTTTATTTTTATTTTTAATTCTTTTGGTATCATAAAAGTTTTTAATTGTGTTTGAAGAGTCATTCTGATCTTGAACAATTAAAGTTGTCCTTGCATCATTGTAATTGCTATGATTCAATTTCATAATTTTCCCATACACATTTTTTTGCATGGAACCTTTGTCTGGGTTGAGGCTGGAATTCCTTAATTTTTCAACAAAATGAGGCTGAAGGTTCTATATAAGGTTCCTTGTTATGAGATATGTTTGAATACTAATTTTACAGCAAATTCATATAAACTTGCTTCACATTCTTATTTTAAATATAAATGTAGTTTTTTGGGGAAGAATGGTGGGAAATATAACAAATATATTGGTATTCTGATATCTATTTGTACAAACTGTCTTGTTCTTGAAAGAAGTGATCCTTAGTTTTCAACCAAGACCCAAGCCTTGATATTTATTTAAAGTTCCTTAATTTTTTGGGAATTTTCAGCCTTGAGTTCCTTATAAAGGTATTCCTTAAATAAAAATGTATGTAGCAAGCAGGCAAGCAAGCAATCTTTATTTGTTAATGCAGGTCAGGGGTTCTGGCAGCTATACAGCTGATGGGGACCTGCAGCTTGTGCCCCCAGACTGATATTCTAGAACGAATACCCTGGGTACTCATTTACCGACCTCGGAAGGATGGATAGCTGAGTTGACTGTAGGCTTGTGGAAAGTGGTCCCGACGAGATTCGAACCATGACCTTGCGATCGTGAGCCGAACGCCTTGACCACTCTGCCACACCACCTGTAATGTTAAAAATAGTTAAAAAATAGTATCCCTAAATGTTAAAAAATCTACAAAAATAAACTAAATGTACAAAAAAACAACCAAGAGTGGTTGTTATTTTTGTCCATGAAAGCTATAAGAACCATTTGAGAAAACCAGAAAAAATCTTTGAAATCTTTGTAGTAATGATTTAGTTAAGCTAATAATATTTTCATCATTGTAACATTGAAACTGTGCTTAATCGGGGATTTACGATGATTTCATTTTTACACATGTAAATTTCATCATCTTTTCACCATTTCTGCAGGAAATAAAAAGCCATCTTCAAATGGACCAAGTGGAGGAGGTGGGGGCTCTAGTGCTCCCAGTTCAGGTGGCTCTGGAGGTGGTATGGGAGGTGGCATGGGTGGTGGCCTTGGAGGCCTTTTTGCTGGTGGAATGCCTAAACTTAGATCTGCTGGTGAAAGAAAACCACCTGGAGGTTCTTTTTATTTCAATCATATCATTTTGTATTTCGATTAATCATGATATGTATGCATTGTGAGAGCACGAGAACATTACATATACAGTAAGGCCCTGCTTTAAGAAAGCATCTTTGGATGCAGCCTGTTGTTTGAAAACAACAAACCGTTGTCCAATTGTTTCACAGGATTTTCCAGACTGCAGTTTCTTTTATGTCTGTTTCTTTAAAAGCGATGACTAACTGTATTCTGTATAATGGGATAGGCCTACACTTTTGCCAGAAAAACTGCAGTTTTTTCCATTTTGACCCGTATTTAGCATACTTTACTCTTGCAAAAATTTTAAAAATATTCATGCTAAAGTTTTAGGATTAAAACAAATTACAAAATTTTGATGGTCCAAGATTTCATGTTCTGAAAGTGTACTCTGTTGGAAGGTTTCATAAAAATATTTGTTTCTGGGAAATGACCTATTTTTCTCCTCTGTGAATTCAATCACAAAGTAAACTGGAAAAGCCTTTATTATAATCCAAAAATCAATTATATTGCAAGGCATATTTTGATATGTATACTAATATACCATTTTCCCAACCAGACCCAACTAGCTGGCCAAGTGTTAAAATGAAATTACATTGAAAGTTCTACAATGATAAAAAAAGAAATCCTGTAAATGATCCTTAGAAATATCAATAGAAGCACATTCTATGCATCCCTCTTTTTAGACAGGGAAATTTCTCTAACCATCTAGCAAACTAGGTAACTGAAAATTTTGATGTTACTTTTACATAATACTATCGCGGACTGTACTATTGCTAAATCCGTAATTTTAATAATCCTCAAACAAATTCAGAAACTTTACTGTTTTTTTAAAAGCCTCTAAAATCTGGTCCTCTCATGAACCTCAAGGCCATGTTTACACTACAAAAATCTAACCCGAGTTAACTTCAACCCCGGTCGAACCTGGGTTAAATTTTTGTAGTGTAAAAGCAACTAACCCGGGTTGAACCCATGTTGAAGTAACCCAAATCTGATGGTGGGTTACTTTAACCCGGGTTCAACCCGGATTAGTCGCGTTTATACTACACAAATTCAGCCCGGGTTAACTCCAACCCGGGTCGAACCCGGGTTGAAATTTCGTAGTGTGAAAAGGGCTCAAATGTCACAAAGTCGATAATCATAGGACACATGACAACATTAAACTTTTGGATGGGTTTTATTATATTTTAAATATTTATTTCGATAAGCTTAACTACGCCAGAAGAGTTGCAGAATTAGTCGGCTTGAAACAAAAACCTTTGGTGGAAACTGAAATCTTAACCGAGAAAATAAAACAAATATGTAGTTATTAAGCATATAACCTGAATTGAAAAGAAACTGAAGCGACTAAAAATAAATAGATTTTCGTTTTAGTAAGAAGTGACGTACGCAGTGACGAAATTTTGTGTACTTTCTCTCTGTGCTGCTCTACTGTCGTACTTCTGCTGCTCGAATGAACGATAAAGATCGTATTGAATGGCACAGATCTGACTCAAAGCAGTCAAGAAACATGGTCTTTTGCAGATATTTAGCAAAGCTGGGCTAAACTAAGCTAAAATTGCAGCCCAGGCTAAAACTCTCAAATAGAATGATTGAAAAAGGGTGACAGTTTTCTTGGTTATTTCAATGCTATCGGTGACAACTTTTCATCTTTCATTAGGTGCTGGAGGTCCGGCCTTGGTTCCTCCTGGAATGAGAGGTCCAAAACCAGGTCCTCCCAAGCCAAGCCAGAATGGACCTTCCAGAGGCCCAGCAGAAAACGTTCAACCACCTGCCCAGCGGTTTGGGAATCGGAAACCTGAAACTCCAGCTGCCCCAGTGCAACAAAAAGTAATGGGTCCTTCAACAGATATGAGAAAGCCTGCTCCACCAAGGCAGCCGACAGAAGCTCCAAAACCTGCGCCACCTAGGCGGACATCTTCAGCATCAATGGAAGCTGAGAGGAGGACAGAGGCTAGAAGACCGAGAGACCAAGCAGATTCTGCACGACCTCCTCCTCCTCCTACGAGAGGAGGTTTACCTGCTCCTCCAAACCAGACAAAAGGTGGTCTTCCACCACCACCTCCGCCAGACAGAAGTCTTCCCCCTCCCCCTCCAGCAAGGGACAGTTCAGTACCGCAAGCTGGTCTTCCGCGACCTTCATCATCGCCGCATTTAAAGGCGAATTATAATAAGCCTTCCAAGCCAAGTGGCCCTGCGCATATGCCTAATAATAATAATATTGCACCTCGGTCTAAGGGAACACTTCCTCCGCCACCTCCTGGACTCAGTAACCATACATCGCAGCCTGTTTCAAGGGGCTCTTCTGGCGCCCCACCACCACCCCCTCCGTCAAGAACGTCCTTGCCTCCTCCTCCTGTTATGGAAAGCTCGTCAAATCAAAATAGCATCAATGCGGCCCCGCCACCACCAAGCAGACTAGCAAGTGCAAATGCTGCCAGAGATATGCCGCCACCTCCACCACCGTCTCGTACTCAAGGCAACGTACCAAGATCTGCTCCAGCCTCAAGAGGTAGAGAGCCCCCTAGTCATGGAATGAGAGGTGCAGCTCCACCGCCGCCACCACCCT
This sequence comes from Chrysaora quinquecirrha, assembly GCA_014526335.1. NCBI lineage: Eukaryota > Metazoa > Cnidaria > Scyphozoa > Semaeostomeae > Pelagiidae > Chrysaora > Chrysaora quinquecirrha. Next base: position 967,210 of record JACTAT010000063.1, on the reverse strand, counting down.
CTAATTCAAGAGGAATGGATAGAGAACTACCTCCCCCACCAAGAAATTCTCAGTTAATACCTTCAAATAGATTATCTTTGCCACCACCTCCAGATGACTTAATGAACGATGGGTCGGGTAAGTAGCCAATATATATGTATTATGTTATAACTATGATCATATGAGAAATATCTCCTGAAGCGACATACCGTAACATCAATCTTATCTTCATTACTCGTGATGATAAAACATGAAGATTCCTTGGCCAAACTTCGCCCACAAAACGCCAAACATTTTCCTCAACTTCTCTTTGCGTGATGTTTGATGTCATTGACATGAGCGGCTGAACGTACCCAACAGTTCAGCTAACATTAGAATAAAAATTTTGCTCTTAACTCAGCAGTCTTGGACTGCTAAAGAAAATTTCTTATTGGACTTCGTTTCTGTGTTCAAATTTATATTAAAATTTGCTAGTAGCTTGCCTTTTATGACAGGAAGTATTGTGTGCGTTCTTTTGAAGTGAATCAGAGCATGGGTGGTTGTGGTTAGACACCGCAAGTGTGCGGAGGAAAAATTTCTTTGCTTCTGCGGAGGAGTACTTTCAAAATGGCGGCTAAGTCAAACTTGGGCTCCTGTTTAAGCTCAATTCGTGGTTGTTGAAGGATATAGGAAAGAGAAAAAGACGATATAATGCAGAAAAAAGTCTCTTTCATATCATAAAATTTATTTACTCTTGCAGTATCTTTCCTCTTTCAAGTAGCAGTCGCAGCAAACTTTAAAAATTCACACAATTCATCAAAATTTCAATCCAACAGCTGACAAATCCTGTTGACACAAATCTAGAGAAGTTGGCCTCGCCTTTTTTCCCGCCGTTTTATCGCGAAAACTCGACCCTGTCCTAAATTATCACGTAACCTAAAGAACCACCAAGAAACAACAACGAAATACCGAGTCAGTTCCAAAAGAACAAAGAAAACTTTTGTTGCTTCGCTAAGCATGAAAGCCAAGTTACTGCGAAAGTAGTTCGCTTGATTCGGTCGTGAAAAGCGAAGTAGCTTCACTACTGCCTAGAAAAGAACGGTACAATGTCGAATCAAACTTCTGATTTTCATGCACCCATTGTTTGTTTTCGTTTTTGCTCGTTAAAGGCAAGCGCCCTGCCTAATACACAGAGAAGAGCCAACATTTGTTGGTGCGGTTGACCAAATGAAGAATCTTTGCTTTTCCTGTCGCACGTATCTCCACCAAAAATAAAAGGAAGAGAAATCTTTTCTTGCAGATTTTGAATCAAGATTCAACTTCAAAACTGATTTCCCGCCACCTGAACAATACAGAGATACTCCAAAGAGTTATCCTAGCAAGAATCCAAGGGCAACCATCAAAAGTAAGCTTTTCTCTTTTTCCCTTTCGCATTTACACTATTCTGCCTTTTATCTAACTGTTCTAGTTTAGTCAGCGAAAGTCAGTCTATACTTCCATTAAAGTGCCTATGAAATGAAATTTTACATTTCAAATCATCAGTGTTTTCTAGTAGAACAAAATAAGCTGGTTTTAGTGATGCCATTTTTTTATTGGACGTTAGGGAATCTCCTGATATGCACAAAGGAAAATCAAGTATTTGTGTTTTTTGTACGACAAAAAGCGCGCAATTTGTGACGTCACGGGGTTCGCAATCTCTGCAAAAAGTGCAGTCGTTCAGGCGTTGTGAACATGAAGGTCTCTCTCGGAACAACTGCAAAATGTTTCTTCTTGCTAAATTTCTTCCCTTGAAGTAGCCACAGGATGTGTGCTTGTGTGTTATGAATTGTGTTGCAAACCTAGTGACGTCACAACTTGCTTTTGCTTTGTCACAGCGACTTGTGATTTTCAAACCTCCTGAAACAACCCTTCCCGTGCAAACTTTCGGCCACGTATCAATTTTTAGCATTAGGATATTTCCAAGTTGCTATTTTTGATAAAAAAGGTTCAAGCAAAATTTCATTTCATAGGCACTTTAATACTGTTCAAATGAAATTTTGTAATCAGTGAAATCTTCGAAATCCTTATTGATTCATTCACCAAACAAGATGTCGAGAGCTGCAAAATGTTTTCTTTTATTCTCATTCGAAGAGCCTCTAGATCTCTCCTTAGTAACTCCGCTTCAGGTCACCTCAAAAAGACTGTAGTGTCAAAGTAGACAAAAACATCTAAAGACAGGCCAATATCACTTCCATTTTTATGCTGAAATTTAAGACTTATCAGTCGGAAAATAAAGGATGCTGCGATTTCCAGAATCTGTGGGATCTTTTACTGGAAGACTCTCCTCGATTGGTTCGACCACTCTATGAAGCATAAAATTATCATAAATCGCTCAAGCACTTGTGAACTTAAAGGCGAAAATAGAGGTTTCCGCAAAAGATGGCGGCCGTTTCTGTCAATCCCTTGTTTTTCTTAAGGTTTTTCGAAGGGAATTCTGGGAATAATTTCCTTAGCTACAAATTCAACGTCTGCAGTTATGTAAAAACGTAACTAAGGAAATTATTCCCAGAATTCCTTTTGAAAATCCTTAATGAAAACAATAGGCAAAACGGTGGCCATCTTTTGCGGAAGCGTCTATTGCGGCAGAAGGTTCAAAACCTGTCGTTTTCTGAAGAATGAGTTCGAAAATCACACATGTATGCACTACAAAGATCACTAAATGGAAATCGGCCTTAAGCGAGGCTCAATATACTTTGGCAATATGCAAGGTTGACACAAACCATGCCTTGAAGATGTTAACATGTTACGTTGTCAAATGACTGTTTTGATTTTTTTTCATCTTTCATTTTCAGGACAAGGTCCAAGCCGAAATGCGCCGCCTCCGCCTGCACCGTCGAGAGGAGCTCCACCGCCACCGCCTCCTTCAAATCGGCGGTAACTATTAGGAGTTTTTTATATAAATGAATAATGATATTTTCGAATCATAATTCAGATGAAATAATGCCTTTTGGGACTTGAAAATCGCAAATTTTGTACGAACGCGTTTCAAGATGAATAGCACAAATTTTATCCAACCAGTGTGGTTTGGATCATTTGTTACGTTGCAATTGAAAACCAGTCCATGTCAGTAGAATAAGTATTAATATTTTTTGTAACCACCGTTAAGGTATTGAGTCACCGTAAAATTGGTTTGCCTTCAGCGTACAGCAAATGTAGTCGCTAAGATACTGTACTTCGTTAGGAAGCAATCATGGCCGATTACTTCGAACTTTTACATGTCTTTTAACCAGAGTAATATCCATGGGCTCCCTCCTGCAAACGATCTTGTAACGGGAAAAGGGTGCTTAGATATATTTATGGGAGGCGGCCTGCTATACTGCCCAGTCGCTTGATCCCATCCACACCGTATTCACCCCGCGTAACGTATGTGCAGTACAGCGGTGGTTGTGCAGTACAGTGGTGGTTGTGCAGTACAGCGGAGGGATATCATCCACCGCTGTACTGATGGTATCCCTCCGCCTTACTGATGATATCCCTCGGCTGTACTGAGGATATCCCTCCGCTGTACTGAGGATATCCCTCCGCTGTACTGTACAACCAACGCTGTACTGCACAACCACCACTGTACTGCACATACGTTATCCGGGGTGATATTTCCCACGCTTTTCGAAATTTAAAAATGAAATCATTACCCTTCCAGGGTAGGACATGTGGCAACATAATTTTTTGCATTAAAAACTTCACCTATAAGTGTCCACTTTTGACTAGGTTGATGAGAGGTTTTGATCCTAGCTTTCTTAACAGGAACATGGTCATCTTTGGTTAAAGAAAATATAATATCATACGCATTTCTATGTTCATACGAAAATGAAACCCTAAAATATGGTAGAGATCGTTCGAATCGGTTTGCATTTCGATAGGTAGGGGTTAAGTTACTTTTCTTGAAGATCAAAAAGAATCTACAAGAACAGTCCAAACAAAATTCTGGCCTTGGATACTTAGGCACTTGGCAGATCCTTAAATCGGGTTTGAAGTGTTTACTGTACTCTTGAAAATGCAGCAGAAAGTTGGGGTTTCTTATAAATTTCATGTTGTTTTTAATAGAAAGAAAGCAACAAAGAATGCGCTGTACACATTAATATGTAGTTGTGCATTTTCGATTGTGAGCCGAACCCTCTGTTTATCTAGAATTGGCCGTGTTTGTTGTTATCTCTGTCAGCAACTTCAAAATGGCCTTTAAACTTTTTGATAAGAAACGGAACTTTGGTTCAAAAGATTCGAACCTTGTACCATTTCTGGCTCAATCCTGTTGTTTCCTTGCCGATCGCATATACAGTACTTTTTCCTGTTAAAGCTATGGCTAAACTAGGAGACAGGCGTTCGAAATTGTATAAGGCATGTCTCCCAGAATGGCTAAACATGCGAGTGACAAGCAAGCGACATGTCCTCTGAGTCATTTGCATGTCGTGGAGAGAAGAAATGTTTCTGTTGTCTCCTACTACAAATTTTATCGCGCGCTATAAAGTCTCCGAGGTGTCAAAACTGGGACACCAAGGGGACAACAATGTCGCATGCGACATGTCTCCTAGTTTAGCCAGGCCTTTCCTCTGCTATAGAATTCTCTCTAGAGGAATTGATACTGCAGCTGCATTGAGCATGCCTCGTTTTTAGTGCAGCACGTCCCCGTAAATAATAAACGAAAAGAAACTTCAGACTGACTCTCTTATAAGAGAAATGAACAAAACAATAGCAGATTGTATATAAACATACCCTGACAAAAGATCTGATTCCTTATATGCGTATCGGCACTTTAAAAATGTGACCCGATGCCTTAGAGCTTTCCTTGCCCTTGTAGTGAAAATGGACGACATGGGTGTCTGTATTATTAATTTCATTAAATAGATATTTTAATATTTGAACTTATGTATAGCGAGAACGTTAAAGGTTAGTTTTCGTACGTGGAAAATTTCATGCATTTGATTAGTTAAAAAATTATGGTATCAATTTGCATATTTGATTTCATATTGATTAGATTCTTGCTGTTCTGTACTACTATGGCACTTCATGCAATGTTTTGATCAAAAAAGGAGGCACAAAGTCTTAACAGTGGATTTGATAGAAATTGTACAATACTTTCATGCGTACACGCTTTTTATAAGAACTCCTAGGTTTGCTGCATGCACGCTGGAGTGATTTTTCACCTACCTTGTCACCCCGAAATTTTTCACAAATGCATGTCTTATCTTTTGTTTCATTATTATATCATTACCTGCACTGCCTGCAGATTTTTTTTTGTACTTCGGCAACACATTACAAGCAGATGTGCAAGTTTGAAAAATGCACGCATTACCGTGGATTGTATTGTCGTTCCGTCAAAAATGCGATGATAGAAATCATCTGATGGTACAATACAAACTACAAATGGTATGCGTAATGAAAGTTTTTATTAAAGCCTTGTTCCCATATAGCCAAAAGTGGCTATGCCAGTACTGAGATACGGCTGTATCAGTGCTGAGACAGAGCTGTGACGTTTTCAGTGGAAACAATTCCTCAGCGCTGGGACACTCGTGTCTCAGCATTGGCACATTTGGTTGTATGGGAACCAGGCTTAATATCTGGGATGTGATAAAATTCGGACTCGTCTTCATTTGTATTCAAGGTGTCTGGTTCCAAATTTTTCATTGCTTTTTGTTCCTTTATGGACAAGGTGTCCCCAATCGGATCTGTTCTGATGGCAGGAGTTGTGGTTTTTTTGCACATATCTTTGAAATGCTTTCTTTGTCCGAATCTTGATCACTTTTTTTTCTTATCTTAGAACAGAGCACTTGCTTTGGCGATATGCTGGTGTCCATATGCTGGTTTGAGTTGACATGGGATTTGATGCAGTTTGTTTTGCCGTTGCTTATCGTCCCACAGCACCCTGTTTTTATGTTGTCCTCTCATGGGGTTTTAAAGATGCTACAAAGACAACAATTGATATATTGTTTAAGGTTTTCAGATCAGGTTCATATCCGAGTTTTGGAGTCGATATTGGATTAGGAGTGACAACACACAGCCAGCTTGGTTGCGATCCTGAGATCTTGCTTTAGAAAGACAGGTTTTCAGACCCCTGAAAGCAGTGCTAACACAGCAGGTCCAGTACTGGACGTCTTCATCGACGTCTCTAGTGATAGAGATGTGTTTTCTGAAGTATGAGCAGTGATTTACATTCTCTAACGCATCTTGGTCTTGACCTTGATGTTAGATAATTTCGGGTCAGTGGTTTTAGGAGAACATTGGCAAAGGATCTGGAACATTTATAGGTAGACATTTGGTGCCAGTTTGGCGCGGACCTACTCGAAAGCTTGGATGATGCTCTTGAAATTTCTGGGGAGTGGCCATACCAGACTGTTGTTGTCAAAACATTGAAAGCCAAGGAATGTGGTGGTATAGCAACAAAACGATATAGAGGGTAGTGCAAGGGCACTTAACATGGATTGGTTCAGAGGGATAGCCAGTCTACTTGTAATTATGACACTGTGGTGCAGTTTTGCCATTTCAATATTGTATGTTACTATCCAGTCAGAGGGTGAAGACCTGCCAAGAAATATCCCGGTCAGAACTGTCCAATGCTTTCATCAGCAAGCAAGTGACAATAGCTTTTGCCGTTGTTGTCTGCTCTTCTCCTTGTGGTTGTCCAATTTAAAAGATCTTTTCTCTCTGTTATGTCATAGGATGGTCAAAAGCTCAATGGGTCAAAGTTGATTGTTGATCACTCTTGCCAGGACTCTGCCTATGAGGGAAAAAAGATTCAGAGTTTCTTTGCACAATCAGATTAGTCTCCATTCTTCTTGAGCAGCATAAGCATGTTTGCGTTTATAGCCAAAGAATGTGGTAGACATTGATTTTTCTTCTTTCCAGTCTGCTCAGGTTGAAGATTCACCTATCTGTACTATAGAAAATGTCAGTGCGTGGTGGACACTTGAAAATCCAGGGTAGTCCAGTGAGTGGTAACGTCCTTGATGGCTTCATGATTGCAAAAGTTGAACTATTTTTGCTCAGCAGAGGTAAGGTGCCTAATGTAATATTAGATGGCTTTGCTGAAGTCCAAGAAACTTTATTGTTATTCCTGGCAGAAAGTCGTTTCTCAGGTGGTGAGTCTTTCTTGAATCTCAATTTTTCCGGTGTTTATTGGAGGTGTGATATTTATTGTTTCTTGATAACATGTAACAGTCACGTTTTTCTGTTTTACCAAGTGAGATGGGTTGGAACTTAGGTTGGTGAGCCTCAGGGAGTATTTTTGTAGAAAGCTAGCTTGCCATCCGGGCCTTTTTAGGGTTTCGGAATCTTTGTGCCTAGGTGTTCATCAGATTTTTAAGCAGATCAGATGTTGGTTTGTCCAGCACCATAGGTCAGTTTTGGTTGATAATGCATCTTACTTGTTGCAGGTTCTTGATGACAGTCCAACAAGTGGTGACTTGGAGTGTGGATGCTGGCAGGATACTTTGAATTTTTCTTCTGTCAAAAGAGGGTTTTTCCAATTGTCTGGTTGTGGATCTTACCTGTAGGTGCTGTGGCGTCGTGGTGTAATCCAGCTGACTTGTGGTGTCAGAAGCTCAGTGTGGTCAGGGTTCAAGCCAAGCCACGGTAGCGTCACCGCCAGGGTCAAGGTCTCGATTAGTTAACCTACTACTGAGATCCTAGCGACTGGCGCTAAAACACCATTTCACCTTCACCTTCACCTTTCACCTAACAGGCCTGTTAACATGTGATGTTATTTAACTTTGACAAACTTACTTGCATTTGGCAAGCTACTTTGTCACCTGTTTTTCATAGGCTGGGGATCCAGGACAGCGAAAAGACTAAGGAGGTGCTGCAGCCATTGTCTACCTATACTCGTGTCTCTGAGTCGTTCCAGTCTTTCTGTCCTTTACCATTTACATTATGTTGAGGTGCTAGGGTCTGGATAACTCTTCGTCTGGTACCTTACCATCTCCAGCAACCTTGCTGCCGATTGTGGACCTAGTAGAAGATTGAATCTTGCTGAGTGCATAGCTGTTGAACAACAGTGCATCTGCACACAAGCCTCTATAAAGAAACAACAAGGCAATGAACTAGGGGACCAGATATTTTGTGTCCATGAGGGCCAGTTCAAGTGTAATCTTTTTTGTTAAGCCTCGTATTGGTGTGATATGCAGGGAGTATTGCAAATCGTTTTTGGAAATTAAACTTGCTGTATGGGTCTTTTTAGGGTACTGGAATCATTGCCCCGTTTTTGTTCCTAGGCATTTCTTTTTCCAGGTGTTCATAAGATTTTCGAGAAGATCAGGTATTGGTTGGTCCAGCACTCCCCAGTTTTGGTTATGGTTGATAATACATCTCACATATCATAGGGTCATGATGAAGTAGTTCAACAAGTGGCAATTTGAGTGCAAATGCTGCCAGAATACTTTGAATTTGTCTTCTGTCAAAAGAAGATACAGGTATCTGAAATGGTCAGATTGTACATCCTACATGTTTACATGCCTGTTAACATGTCAAGTTATTTCACTTTGACAGATTCACTTGCAGCTACTCGGTTCGCTACTTTCTCAGCTGTTTTGATAGGTTGGGAACTCGGAGATGCTGCCATATTTGTACAATCACTGTGACTGATTTGTTTCAGTGGTTCTGTCCTTCACACAACACACCTGCGGTGTTTGATTCACTGTTGCGTTTTGAATGATGGTACCTTAACTATCTCCAAAAGCTTGCTGCCAATGGTTGCCCCAGTACAGTAGAAGAATGAATCTTTCCGAATGCATCACTGTTGAAATGGCAGTGCACCTGCAAGCAAGCCCTCTATCAACCTCTTATTACTGTACAACAAGTAAAAAACCCAGGACAAGAGGAAGAGAACTGGCATGACAGGAGGACAGGGCAAATTGTCTAGCTTTTTTAGCTAGCCCCGTATTGGCGTTTACCCATTCAACACCTGAACGAGGACATGGCCTAGCCAGCACGCAGCCATGTGGAGTTTTGAGTTCTCATCTTATGCGCCTCTTTTTCTGTGGAAATGACTTGAAAAAATACTTTAGAGCTATCATCACCACGACGTAGCCTTTTTTTAAAGTTGGTGAAAGAACTGATCCAATAATGGCGAATAACAGATTCCGTTTCGCTGGGTTTTCAGAGAAAATTTCGCGGATAAAGATTGATGTTTATCATAAAGTAGGAGAAGTTCGAGAGCTTTCAGAAACAACTGATGATACTTATTTCAAAGAAGCTTTGATCAAATGGAAGGATTTGAATTGTACGAAAGACTTTCTTGCATTCCGGAATGAAATATGGGGAAGGTTCAAGATCTACGACAAATTATTTACCACCAAGATAAAATCATAAAAATTTTATGCAGTCATCTTCTTGTTAGAAATTCACAGTGTTATGATGCCTTGCTGGACCTTGTCGCTCAGATTGCAAAGGATCTAAGGAATGAGTTTTATCCACATTTTGCAGATATATTTGAAGTGATTGTCAAATTACTTGATATTCATGATGCAGAAGTTATAGAGCAAGTCTTCACTTGTATGGCATATATTTTTAAATATTGTTGGAGGTATATGATACCTGATTATGAGAGAGTCTATGGGTAAGATAATAAGTTGAACACATTCCTGGTTGGAAAACATGCTCGCACTTGCAACAACGTGCGCACTTCTCCTATTGTTTGACCTATTGTTATGTTAATTAATCCATTGTTTTTCAATTTTGTCGCAATTACCCGTAGGCCAAAACTTGCATGTTTTCCAGTCTGGAACACATTAAAGACTGAGCTAGCAATCCTTATTTAAATGCCTGGGTAGAATCCATGTAATCTTGGTGCAGGAGATTACACCAATGAAAACTGCTTCACTCAAAATAAAATAGATTTATTGCAACATCAGGAAAATTGTAACATTTGCTATTGTTTTCCTGAAATTTTCATGCCAGTACACCATCACCTGAAGCATCAAGCCAGATTTCTCCAGCAATCCAGTGTACATTCTATGTAGCCTACACCAGATTTCTGGCCTGGAGTTTCAAACTTTAATGGCATTCTGCCATTAATTTTTCAGAAAAACAATAGCCTAGACTATAATTTCAATTTATAGAACAATAGATTTATTTGTTTTTCTTGAAGTGAAATCCAATTTAATATGGGCCAGTTCTTCTGCA
>JACTAT010000063.1:936634-956600 GCA_014526335.1 Chrysaora quinquecirrha | reverse complement strand
CATACAGTCCAGCTTCAAATCTCATCTATTAAGGTATGCCACTTGTAGAAAATGTTACGATTTTCGATTATGATAACAATCCTTATTTCCACCTCTCTGATACTATGAAATCATTACGATACAGACAATATTTTTACAATTTCTCTGCCTGTTCTTCTACATCAAATTTGGGTCTTATGAAGCTTTCGATCTTTTCTTTGTTGCAATATTGTTCTCAACGGTCAACTACTGTAGAGGTCAGTGACCTTGGGCTCATGACGAAGCTTTTAGAATATAAACTATGTTACCATTATTAGCCTTATTTGTTTATTTTTAGCTCACCCTTACATGGTAAAAACTATGTGAAATTTGTTTTCAATATCACAGTCATCCAAGGATTCGATGGGGTTACTCTGACAAGGTAAGCCCTATTTGACTATATTTTCCTCTGAAAGGACAGTTTCTAACAAATAACGTATACTTTAGAACCATGTATATCAAACCAGTAGGTTTGTCACTTCATATATCGCGTACTCCTTGACAATAGATCTTTATAAATCCTGTAAATCGCTTGAATCTCACAAATTTTATGAATCTATTTAAAAAAACGTGTTTTGGCTACTTTGAAGTTAAAAATTTCTTGATTCCCCTGCGCAAGACATGCTTGACAATGATGGAAAGAAAAGTGCGTGCCTTCTTTAGAAATTGGATCGGTTCTAGTCCGATCCAGAAGGTCTGTTTTCAACGTATTTACACGAGAAGAACTGAACCGGCTCCAATCCGATCTGACGTGTAACTTCAGCTATAATTTGTATGTTTTATTTCTCTTTTGTACTCTTCTCTGGTACTGTATTGTATGTTAATGTCTTCTAGAACTGGTCTTTGTACTGGATGGCTAGATCGACTGACATCTTGGAAAAATGATGAAAATATTGAAAAGGAAAAAACGAAGTCTCCTCCTGAGGTAGCTCATTGTTTTTAGAATGTTTTTTTCTGTCTATTTTCTCGTCTTGATTTCATGTGCAGGATTACGCCACACAGTGACTGAAATAAGTAAGTTATATTCGTTAAAGAATTAATCTGAAGTTAAACTTCTATACCAATTCCAGTGATTTTGCAAAGGCAAGCTATGAAATATCTCAAAAAATTGGAAAACTCCTGATATAAATCTTTTAACATTTTGATTAATCCAATATATCTCACCACAAAAAAAACAAAGAGATTTGCAAAGTCCCATAAATCTCGCACGCAATTTCTTAGAAGTGATATACTCTTCGGCAGAAACAATAATCGTCTAGGAGAACAAGAATATCCCTAAGAATATGAAGTCAAGTGCTATTTTTCTCGTTATCAATCATATGTTATGATTTAATAAATAACTGTTGATTCTAATTTGTTGTTTCCCTGTTCGTAGATTCCAATTTTCTGGCGACGACGAACATCATTCCATTTGCCAGCCGATTCCAGTCTGCCGGTTATAATGATTGGTCCAGGCACCGGTATTGCACCATTTATTGGTTTTCTGCAGCATAGGTAAGCAACCTATGTTACGAAGCCTGTTTTCACACCTTTTACAGATGCTTGTATCTCTGCTCTTGTGCACACTACTGTGCTCTGAATTGCACCCTTCTCTGTGGCCCATTTACGACCCTCGCATTTCCTCAGATTTTTCTCACAAATGTGCATTCAAACGGTACGTTGTTGTAGTGATTAACAAATTTCACTTAAAGTTTGTCCTGTTTAACAATCATCTAGTTTTATAATTTGCAGTTAATTAACCCTTAAGGGGTCTGCTTTAATAGAGAGGTGTCGGTACCGTGAAATTGCTTTATATGGAAATGGGTCATGCCAAAACCCCATATAAATGGCTATTTTTATCAGTAAATCTTATCAGAATTGACTAATTCTTTGCAAGGTAATTGAAAATAGTTACTAGCAACAAAATGTAGCGAAATTTATTTATTTTTAATGATATCAAGGAAGGTTGCTTTTTGACCGACGTCGATAGCATGTTTTATTTTGACGTCGTAATGACGTGACTGTGACTGTGAGGTGACTGTACATTTAGAGTTCGTTTTCTTTTTCCACATTGTAACAGCATGTCTTTTTTACAATTTCTAATCGATAATTCTAAAAGTAGCTAATATTCCAAAACAATTTGTACTGAAATATCAAAGATTGGAACAAGTTTTATTTGAGACAGATTTTTCGGGTTTATCCAAGGTCTTCCCGTCTCGGTATTTAATAAGGCTCTGCTATTTTCTAAGCCTCTGTAACGTAACACAAACATTTCTTTCTGTTTCCTAATATTGAGCGCTTTTATTGTTGAGCAGCTTTAGTAACAGTACCAATATGCATCATACTTAGGTTACTATTTCTTTCAGGGAACTGCAGAAGGTGTCAAACCCAGGTGGTAACTGGGGTCAGATGTTTCTTTTCTTTGGTTGTCGACACAAGCAGAGGGATTTTCTATACAAGTTTGTTATTGATATTACATTTAAATTTACATTTCTACTTCTATGTCTAAAATACACTCTTTTTCATAAGAACACACTTTATAAGAACATCGAGGCTCGATTTACCAAAAAATAAGACAACGTAAGAACACGTCGAGCTTGAGAAACAAGAAAATGTGTTTCTTAGGGATTTCATCTCATGTTAACAAAACGGAACTATGCAATTACTAGATAAAATCATATAGAATTGCGATGAATAGCGGAATCATTTTCGGGCATACCTTTTTGAATACTCAGAGTATGAACGTCAGAAACAGACCGAAACAATAGACTAAGGCGGAATTTATACCCAGATGCGGCTCAAAATGCACCAATCAGAAACAACGAAAAGCTGAATTGGCATTGTGTTTTAAACACCAATCAGCTGGTCAGATACAGCGGGAAGACCAATAGAATTATTTGAAGAGTCCAGGTGAGAAAAAGAACTCTTTCTGTCTACACAGAACCGGTCTTTTGATTTTGATGTAGACAGATTCCAAAACCCCTAAGTGAAACAAAGATCTTACTTTGCCAATTATTCTGAAACAATCCTCGCTGTAATTTTCCGCACAAATAGGGTTATCAAGTAGATGTTGTCCTATGGCCGAATCATGTTTAAGACTAGGTTTAAGACTGTTTAGTCATGTTTAAGATTGGCATCACACCGGCACGAAAATTCATAAATGACCAAACTTGTTTGTGTGGAAGGTACGTAATCCTTTTGAATGGATGGTAGAACTTTCCTCTATACACGGTGGGATTCCTTTTTGAGTCAAAAAACAGAGGAAAATTAACCTTGTTTACCTAAAATGCCTTTGATAGGAAACGTCTCATTGCGATTCGAAAGTCACTTCACTGCTTCATCCGTTCATTCAAAAGGCTTACGTACCTACCACACAAACAAGTTTGGTCATTTATGAATTTTATGCTGTGATGCCAGGTACGTTCGTACTTCCCAAAATCATGTCCCTACTAATATTCGTCTGCATAATTTTCGGCAAAGAGAGCAACCACCCGTTGGTCTAAACAACAACCTAGTTTGATTCGCCATAAGAAATGTGTGCGGAAAATTACAGCGAGGATTGTTTCAGAATCATTGGCAAAGCATGTTTCACGAGTTCTGGCCGGTTCTGTGTAGACAGAAGGAGTTCGTTTTCTCAATTTGACTGTTCAAATAATTCTATTGGTCTTCCCACTGTATCCGACCAGCTGATTGGTGTTTAAAAGACAATGCCAATTCAGCTTTTCGTTCTTTCTGATTGGTGCATTTCGAGCCGCATTTGGGTATAAATTCCGCCCCAGTCTTTTGTTTCGGTCTATTTCTGACGTTCATACTCTGAGGAATGTCAGACGAAAAAAGCTTTTAAGTATGCCCGAAAATGATTCCGCTATTCATCGCAATTTTGAAGTTTTGTACAACTCAAAGACTATTCTTATGGAGTGTAATATCCTCAGTTGTTGGTCTACCTACAACTGTAAAAAAGCCTTTTGAACCAATGAGTATTGTTGCTTTTCCAAGGGTACTTGTTTAGGTACTATCTATTGAGAAGGAAAATTACAATCCTGTTTGCAGTCAGTTAGAGGCAAAAGAATTTTAAATCGGTATACATATACCTATTGTGAGACAAAGTGAGACATTGTGAGACACAAATGATTGAGACATTGTGTAACCTTGTTGTGAGACAAATAAAGACAAAGAAAGATGTTGTTTTCTAGGCATGACTTGGAAGATTTCGTCAGCAAAACAATTCTTACAAAGCTGTTTGTTACATTCTCACGTGAAGAAGATCAAAAAGAGAATGCACCACGATATGTTCAAGATAATATGCTACTTAATCAAGATCTGATTATGTCATTGATTTTAGAGAAAAATGCTGTCATATGCATATGTGGGTGAGTTATAAAATTGAAAAAATGCTTTTAATGGACAAAAAACGAAGCAGAGCAGTACGTTGTAGCATTTATGAATGAATTTTCGAGAGAATATTTCAAGATATTTTCGAACATTTCAGCCCCCGGGGGGTGGGGTACTTAATTTAATTTGGGTACTGGTATGTGTCGCCCATATGGGTGGGTTTTTGGCCGTAAATTCTCTAAACATTGGTATAATTGTAACCAAAACCTCATAAAAGTGGGTCGGAAATTGAAGAAAGCTGCTGAACGTAACTTCCTTTCGGTCAGAAAAGTGTTAAAATCGTGTCGAAGATGTTCGTAGTACAAGTTCAAGCAATAATAAGGCCAAGAAAGTCTTATTACTCTCTTATTCCGCTTATTTTACTCATAACATAGGGTGTCTCTGCATAGGTCTACATTAGAATTTTGGTGCTGAAGAAGGCTCATAATAGATGTAATGTAGTGATTAGCTCTTTCGTGCTATGCACAGCAAGATCGGAGTGTAGCTTTAGTGTGAATGGGGAAACGAATGTAACTTGATGTTCTGCTCTTGTTGATTCTTAATTGTTATATATGTGTTTCAATTGACATATATATATCGTCTCTGTGCTATTATCAACTATTATCAACTAAGTAACATTATAATAGCTGAAACATAAAATGTCAAACTTGAGGAAAGCCTAGGGGTTTGACTTGGAGAGTTATGGGCTCTCTGATCATTCAGTCCAGGCTCGAATTCCATCTGTTGTTGTATGCCACTTGTTAAAAAATCTTAAGTAACTTAAGAATATAAGTTTTTCCTCGATGGATTTTCTCATTTTTCAGAGATGCTGCTAACATGGCTCGAAATGTTCGACAGATAATGATAAAAATGTTTCAAAATACACAAAAAATCTCTGAGGAATCTGCAATTATTCAATTGAAGAAACTTATTGAAGAGAAAAGATATTTGGAAGATATCTGGACTTAGGCCCATTTGCGGACTTATACATATATCGAGATGCAAAGTGAAATTTCAGTGCCAAGCAACTGTCGTACTTCCTATTATTTATTTTCAAAACATTTCAGTGAATTAATTTCTCTACCAGAAACTTTAAATGCTCTTTTATTAATTTTCCTAAGAATTATTTGTTATGTTTTGTTTTGAATTCCGCCTGTGTTCATAAAATGGATACAGGGTGGTGATAATGTTTCTTTCTCTCCACTTCATTCCGCCCTGTGCCTAGAACTTTCTTCAATCCTTTATTTTGTTTGGTTGCGACAATAACTGCAACGTAAATGTAAAGAATTAATGCTTAGACTTAACCCTAATCCTACCGGGCTTTTTTTTATCTAAAAAAATTTTCCAACACCCCTCCCCCTCCAGAATTTGCTTTCCTGTGGAGCTAGAGCAATGAAACCTGGCACAGGCATGGGCCAATGTATCAGAAGTAATGTTAGTATACTTCTATTATGACATCATTATGACATCATAATCGAAACATGCCATTGCTGTAGGTCAAAAATCGACCTTCCTTAATATCAATAAAAATCCCGAACTTTCTTCATATTTTGTTGCTAGCAACTATTTTCTTTTACTTTGCAAAAATTCAGTCAATTCTGATAAGATTTACAATAAACATTTGGCACTATTTCTATACCGGAAGGCTGCCGGTTCACATTTTTAAAGATACAAAAGGAAACACAAAAAAAGAAAGAATTTAAAAAAAATATTTCAGTTTTAAGCTAATCAATGATCGATTCTACCAGTTGCTTCCACAATTTCAATGTTTGCAGTTTCTACATCTACTTTAGATCGTCTATTCCTGGAGCCACGGATGCAAAGGATTGCGCTTCGAAGAAGTGCAAAAGACAGCTTTGTTCTGATCCAGTTTGTGACAACTGATGTTGCAATGTCCCGTTTCTCTGATATTTGTAAAGCTAGAACGGATAAGAATTTTTCGGTTTCTCTGCTTGTACCACCATTTGGTGTGAAGATCAATGGGGTGAATGACCCATGCTCCACTTGTAGTACGCGTTGACTATAGGCTCGTTTTTTCTCTCTTTCATGGGCTGCAAAAGTGTTCTCTAACTTCTGGTTTCTGTAAGACGGTGCAAATGGGTTGAATACCCTTACGTCAAAAAATGCACGTTGTCCCTTCTGCCAGAAGCCACGAACACTTATGTCTAGTCTTGCCTCTTCCGACGTGTTGGAATTCCTTGGGAGGTTTTCACCGGTCAGCTTCTGTAAAGGTGGCTCGATTTGCACATCATTTGAAACTTCTGTAGCCAACTTTCCCAGAAGATCACGTACTTCGTTGTGTCTATGGTGAACATATCCTCCTTTTTGGCATGACATCGCATGATCCTCGGAGAAATGCTTCCCACATACACAAACGGATGGCATGAACTTTAGGTGTCATCGGTATCTCAAGCGGATTGCATCGTGGAATTCGCGTTTGTTAAGAACAAAGCCCTCAGATTTCAAGGGAAGGGTTGTGAGCCACGAAGAAGCGCCTTTCATGCGCGAAAGCTCATTTGCTTTGCGTTGATCAGGTGACATTGATTCTTGCAGCCATGCCAATTGATTTTTGTGAGACTGTTCTCTTTCCTTGGCAATGTCGTTCTTCATCTTCTTTATATCGTTGGTGTCCATTTCTAATTCCACAGTTTGCTCGATGATGTTATTCGAAAGTTGACTGGTCACTCTCTTTGAGAAATCATACTCTTTACCAGCAATCTCAGAAAATATTGGTATCCCAAGTCCTCCGAAACGAACCGGGAGACTTATAAGTTTCCTCTCATTTTCAGAACAATGATAACCTTCCGTTAATGCTGGCAACAACTGCTCGTTGATGAAATCATCAAGTGGTTTTAGTGAATTGCCGAAGTCAGAGATAACTCGAGAGAAATAAGTTATCTTATGACGAAATCCACTTACAAAACCAGCGTATGCTGCGTGCGGCTCTGACCGTGCTATTTTACTCAACGTTTGTAGTTGTTCAATACATCCGTTCACTACTTTGCTTGCGTAATTTAACTTTTTGTCTGCAGTTCCAACCTAAGAGCGCAAGTATTTCCGTCCTGATGTTTCAGCATTGATTTGAGTGTTGCAAAAGATATCACAAGCAAGCTTATAATGCTCTTCTCTTACTACAAAACATGACCTTGATGCAATTGGGTGATAGCCCATCAACGGACCAAGTGAATAACGTTGTCCCACCACAATTTTAACTGAAGTAAGGAACCAGCACCACTGAAACCATTGACTCTGCTTTCAGCTTGTTTGACTCTGCTTTCCGCTGATTTCAGTAAAGGTAGCAATGGTGCGACTCCAACTGCATAAACAGGCAATGCAAATGGATCACCTTGCGTAGTTCCTTTGGAAGACGTTATCTCTTTGCCTCATGTACAAAGAGACAAGATGGTTTAGCATAGCAGTTGTTCACATACTGCGCCATAGGTGGGCAAATATACTTATTGCTATGCAATGATGCTTTCCTGTTTAAGCTGTTAAAGGCATTTGATGCATCAACTAGAAGCAAGCCATCAGTTTCCTCTTCTTCAAAGATATCATTCATTGCATGGGCTGCTGCTTCACACCCGGAAGGTAGTCCAGTACATAACTGCAGAGACCCGCCACTTTCGAGAATATCAGGTTTGATGACACTGATGATTGCTTTACCAATAATCCTTCTAAGCACTTCCCTATACCAATGGGTCGAACACCAGGATTCTTGTCAAGAGGGACCAAACGGCAGGAAACATATGCTTCAATCGAGTTCTTGTTGACTTCTCTTGTGCACAGTATGCGAGTGAATTTCGCTAAAGTTACTTTTAGTTCATTTCTAACGATTCCAAAATTCTTGGAGACCAGTATTCTACGCCATCCATCAGCATTCATTCCAGAGGGACCTGCCGCACCTTTCGTATGTAAAGCAGCTCTGGCAATAGTTGTTTCATCGATATTCTCGAACATAACAGGATCAATGAAAGGAATCTCCCCTGCCATGAGAATAGAAGGATCTGCTGGAGCAGAAGGTGGATGTTTCATTCTTAATTCATCAAGAACTTTGTCAGATAGATTTAATAAACCATTGCTATTGTTTTTGTCCAATAATCTCATTGCTGCATTGATCTTTCCTTCAAATATAAGATTGGCAAATTTCTTTGATAGGTCATCAGATGAGAGTTTCTTGTTATATCTCGGAAGCTTGGATTGAATTGTTCTGCATTCTCTAACGAGTGCATCAAAATCGCCTTCTGACCATAAGTCCATTCTTCTTCGTAGACATTCGCCATGTTGTTCTGCATTAGATCTGAACGAAGGCTTCTGTAGCAGAAGGGCTGGCATAATCATCACTGCTTTAATGGCAATATCTTTAAAAGAATCAACTTCTTCATTCCAGGCGTTAATTAAGCGAGTTATATCTGCAATATATCTCTTTCCAAAGGAATGAATTTTCAGGATTTTTTTTTAAAACATTTTTCCGTTTTCGTTGTTCTAGTATAAGGAACGGTGACGATTTTCAATGTTCCCAAAAATTCTGTTCTGCTATCCTTTGTCTTACAAGCTGTGACCATTTCAAAAAGTGCCAAATTTTCGGAACTTTTGTCTCATTTTTAAGAAACCGAAACTTCTGGATATTTTGGAACTTTTCTCTCATTTTCAGAAAACCGAAACTTTGGCCTTTTGCTGTATGACTATGAGTTACTTGGCGATTTCACTGAGCTCTATAGCTCAGTGAAAACGTCATTGGCTCTCTGGCCATGCAGTTCAGGTTCGAATCTCATATAATTTGGCATGCAAATTGTGGAAAAATCTGTTTTGACATACAATATACATAGAACCTTTAAACGAACCGAAAAAAAGAATTTCCAACTGTAATTCCATTCTCCCTTAACCAGTGAACGCATTTCTTGTTTACTGAAATTTTAAATACGTTAAACGTGTCCTGTCATCTAGCTTAACAGCAAAAAAATTAGGTGCAATATTGTTCACGGCAAGATGTTGTGCATACGCTCCCAATGATTACTCGATAGCTGCGTTGTCGCGCATATGATAGAATAGAACGCAATAAAAACGCAATATGTTTTTTTTTCTTGTATAAGTAAGAAATTCTAATTTTTACAAGTGACCACCCTCTACTGATTTGCATGAAGCAAAAATACACATCTTAATCTTATCACGTTATTCAACATGATATAGCCATATTGTTCTAGTTCATTGGATAGAGTGGATCAACAAACTTAAATCAATATATCGTCATTGAGTTCTAAGCACAGTTTCGAGTTATTTCTCGACTGAAAAAAGCAAAATTATCATTTGCTTTGGTTTTTGCTTTGTTTTTCAGAGCAACAAGTTCCTGAAGCTTCTTTTTTCTGTTTTCTTTGCAAGAGCTGCACTTCGGATCAAATTTTGTTACTTTGTTGTTATTCTGGTGAGCGTCACACAGCTTTGGTTTTGGTAGATGATGCTGGATATTTTTCTTAAACCTTTTCATAAGCTGAGAAGCTTTGGTATTCAGTGTATCTCTTGCTTTTGCAAGTTCACTTACATCTCTCTTTCGTTTTCTTGAGAGACACGTAGAATCATCTACCTTAACAGCCATATTTGCAAGCTTGCTGATGTTTGGCATGTTCGAGGCATCTTTGCTCGATGTACGTGCTGCGACGGGCTCTCTCCTCACAAATCGGACTTTAGAAGCAATTTTATTGAGAGTGCTGACTCCTTGTGCAGCCTCTCTTTTAATTGGCTTCTTCATCTGAAACTGAGGCTCAATGCTCTCTCTCTTCAAAATTTGACCTTCTCTCTTTACCAGGGTCAGTTTTGGAATTTTGTATGCTGGCTCAGGCATTTTAGATGAGCATGGAAAAAGTTCTTCTCCTTTTTTGTCCTTCTCGTCTCCAGCAGACAACTTCACTCTTTTTCGCAGTTGCTGATCATCATCAACCTTTTCATTTGAGATGTCATGTTTATCTCCCTCATTGCTGGAGTCATGTCGTCTCTTCTTTGCCTGACTTCTTCCTTCATGATCATCATCAGCCTTCCTCTTACAGGAAGGAGAAACGACAGAAATTGGCTCTTCCATATATTCACTCTCAAACTTGAAATGGCCTAGCTTGAAACGACGAGAACTTTCTTTGCTGCATTCATTTGCATCTTCGGGTAACTTTGCCTTGCATTTGGCTATCATGTCACTGAGTTTGTCGTTAATTGCAATCATATTTCTTGACAATGATCTCATTTCAAAATATGCATTCTTGTGAAACAGTCGAATGTCATTTTGCAATGCCTGATCGTCATCTTGACACTAAAACAAACCAAAAATGGCTGTTAAATCATTTTAGTTTAGAACTTTGTTCATTACATCAAATAATGTTTGTACCCTATGAAGAGTAATGTGAGAAGTAGATCCAGAGGTCGGTCTATTAAAGAAATGGGACTTTTTTAATATGGCAATAGTAGAAATAGGTTTGCAAAGGCCGCCGGCTTGGAACCCGGGGATACTTTCATTGTTCAATGTACTAGACGTGCTGCCGAAATGGGTAACTTTTTCAGCGCCAATTTCCCTACAAATGGTTGGTTTTTCGTAAAGAATCTCTTCACATGGGTAGCAAAATATATATAACATTTTAGACATGCATTAACATTTGAGATGTTGGTACAAATGGGTAAAAAATTTCGTTGTTTTTTCTATACATGGGTACCACGACAAACAGAATTTATTGGCAGACATGGGTGGGTTTGGAAAAACTGTGCGCCACGTCTAGTCTCTTGAACAATGAAGTACCCCGGGGGGGCTGGGAATTAGTGCAAGCTTTAATTATTTGCAGGGAATTGTGTTTCAAGCAGTGTTTCGACTTTTGGTACTCAGCTTAGTAGTTGTAAACGGCAAAGTAGCTAAGAAGAAAAAGTTATAGCTGTTTTTTAAGTTAAACCACAGGTAGCCCAAACTGGAATGTGTCGTAAAAAAAGCAATTAAAACACAAATAGCATGTGCTATATATAAAAGCATTTAATTGAATTGTATTGGCGTCATATCACGGACATTGAATTGAATTGCTATAGTGTTGACTATTTGTATTCTATATATTATATATCCAAAGCTTAGCTATTTCAATTTATATTATAGCTGCAGTTCACTTATACTTACTATAAAGGATATTCCGTAGAAAAATGTATCCCATGATTTCATAACCTTTTTGACACACTTTGCAAGAGCTCGAGTGCCACGAACAGCATTAGGATTGTCAAGCTACAAAAGAAACAGTACAGATTTTATATCAAGGAAACCTTGCATTGACATCGTCTTTCGTTTTATAATAATGTTTGTTTATTCCAATATATCATACTGATCTTACTGTTTTGGAAAATTGCGACAACTTTTCCAAAATTTCGCTGACTTCATTCTTTATCTGCAAAGAATAATTTTTTTCATTAGGTTAAAGTAGCTAATTTTGATTAACGTTGAGCGTATAGAAAATAAAGCCGTTGAAAAATTAAAAAATGAACGTGTTATAACTGTTATCATTACCAGTCGAAATGCAAGCCTTCGATATGATAATTTCAGCATTTTCTGCAAAATGTTGCTGTCGTCATCTCTTATTTCAGTCAAATTTTTCATTTTTGAGTATAGCGAATCTGAAATAAAATCATGGAATAGAAGGTAATTAGCTACCCATAAGAAATGTAGTTACTTTCCTGTATTCGTATGCTTTTCATTTATAAAATTATTATATTATAGCCCATAAATTTCAGTGAAAACGTTGCTTAAAATGTCTAGTATTTCAGCCGCCAAAGAATGACTGGTACCAACCTAAAACTCTTATTTTTGGTTCTTTTCTTGCTTTTCAATGTAATTGTCAAGTTTGCAAAGATGTACTTTATTAGGAAAGCTATCTAAGCCAACAATTTTAGCAAAATTTCAACCCTAGTTGCTTATTGACCAGTTGCTTATTAAAAAAAATGTAATCAAAATTACACTCTTTTTCTTTTATAAGAACAATTTTATAAGAACACGAGCCTGGATTTTGCCCAGATTTTAAGAACAAATTAAGAACAAGCTGAGGCTGGCCTTTTAAAAAGCGCTAAGAATATCAGCTAAATATGTAAGCCAGACAGTCAAACTGAACGTAAAAAGCAAGCAAACAAAGAAATAGACAAGATTGCTGCATTTTCACACAAACCTAGTACCACCCTAGACTTTCATTAAAAATATAGATATCTAAGTAACCAAGGAATTAAGAACAGATTAAGAACATTTCAGGCTCAAAAACGGCAAAATCTTAAGAACAGCCAGCCTCGATCAAAATTTCCTGGTTCTTATAAAAGAAAAAGAGTGTAAAAATGAGTGTGTTGATGTTTCTACAGCAAATTTTTAGCCATTATTAAGTATGTTTTATTCTTTGCTGACATATCTATGTAAAAAATTATTATTATATTACCTATACTTAACAGTATTCTGTTGTAAGTGCTCCATACGTTATTGCCATTTTGTTCAAGAGAGTAAAGCTAGTTAATATAAGAATTTATATAATTTAACAATTAAGTAATAATAATTCACATTAAAATATATTAATTGTAATCATAATAAATGTTGAGTTTTGTTAATGGCCAAAAAGTTACATAAACTTGCAGTTGGGGTAATAAATTCTTTTTCAAGGACTGGACGCTAGATTTACTCGCTAAGGATTGTGGGATCCCAGCTGTCCCTAGTGATTGATCTTAGCAACAGTAACGGATTTTTTAGCCTGCAATGGTGGCCTTATTTAGATTTACAAGCTAAGAAGTCTTAATATTAATAAATGCATTAAACTTTCTATGTAGCTAAAAAACCCTGAAAAGATGATTACACTACCGTTCGAAAAGTTTGGAAACGGTCGCTCAAAAATGGCCGCCAGCAGCGGCCAAGGGCCTAATCCAAAATATTTTAAATTTAAAAGTCAGAGGTCATGCGGCCATTATCTTGCTAAGTTTCGGCGGGAAAATGTTCGTCACTGCACTCGCCATCATTTAAAGTTGAAGGGAGAAGATAATTTCAATAGTATAATAGAAAAATACACGAAAACTGAGAAGCTTTGCCTTCATAAATCAAGGGAAAATTTTTTAGGACTACTGATCTGAAGTTATGGGAAAGAGAAGGGTTTCGTTACTCCATGATGGAAAATTTTGCAGATATTTTAAGCCCAGTTGTTTTAGCTTTTCTGTTGTAGTAAAAGTTTTCCTGAAATATCGATTTTTACAAAGTTAATCAGGGTTAAAGTTTTCTAAACATTTTCAGGTGAGTGAACTTATAACATGACAGAAGAGTGTGGTTTTCAAATATCGTTCTGCTCCTTGTAAAATGACTCATGACTCTAAGATTTTGATAAAGTACTGCTCATTTATTCTAGTTTTCGAATATGTGTTTGAATTGTTTTGATCTTGCCTCTTTTTAGTCTAATACCTGACAAAACATTTGTTGTTGAAAACGACCCTTTAAAATGGCTCACCTGAAAATGTTTAGAAAATTTAACCCTGATTAACTTTGTAAAAATCGATATTTCAGGAAAACTTTTACTACAACGGAAAAGCTAAAACAACTGGGCTTCAAATAACTGCAAAATTTTCCATCTTGGAGTAACGAAACCCCTCTCTTTCCCATAATTTCAGATCAGTAGTCCTAAAATCTTTTCCTTGGTTTTTGAAGGCAAAGCTTCTCAGTTTTGTGTATTTTCTATTATACCATCGAAATAATCTTCTCCTTTCGATTTAAAATAATGGCGAGTGCAGTGACGAACATTTTCCCGCCTAAACTTAGCAAGATAATGGCCGCATGACCTCTGACTTTAAAACTGCAAAATGAAAATTTCTTGTTAAGTTTCTGAAAATTAAGAGTTTGCCTCTAGTTATTTTCAAAGAGGGGGTTTTTGGGTTTTATTGTTACACGCTGTTGGCGAAAAGTCACCCGGTTTTTCGGCTTTGAAAATCTCGTCGAACGGTTTTACGGTATTTTTGGATAATTTGCCGGTTTTGTTGAAAATATCGCACGGTTTCCAAACTTTTACGAACGAAACAAAAAGTAGTGTACACAAGAGAGGACCTATTGAAGCTCACCACCCCACCACCCCAGGTAATGTGTGTGCAGTACGTTGGGGGTGTGCTGTAGACTGATTATCTGAGTCGTAGTTTTGCTATTGAATTGAATTGCTGGACACTCAAACTAGTTTGAGCGATCTCCTTTTAGTGCTAGCCTCGGTCTCATGAGCGATAACTGGGACTCAGGTAACCAGTCTAGGTGTGCTGTACGGTGGCGAATATTCAGTACTGTGGGGATACCATGATTGTCGTGGATAGAAATCTTATAGTACGGTAGTGGATGTGCAGTACAGTGGTGTTCCATCGTGATTGCGGTGGCGGATATCTATGGGATGTATCTTGGAGGTACGGTGGAGGTGAAATATGATGTGATCAACTGAATCATCAGAAATCAAACACGGATGTTAAATATTGCCTGTTTTGGTAACAATCGTGGCGTTTTCTCCGTTAAGAAGTTTACTTGAGCCCGACTTGAGCTCTATTTTCTTATGACTATGTTCGAACATACTCAGAGGGGCGCGAATTAAGAAGGCATGCTTCATAGGGGGTCCTGCATTTTTCCGACTTTTTTATCTCCTCCGAATTCTGAAAAAGAAGATTCCGCAGGCTTCGAATTCATAGCTACGCCAAAACGTGCACTTTCTTGAAAACAGAAGACTTCTGAGAATTTGAATTGGAAACAATTTCTCTGCTAAGTCTGCGAAATCTTTGAGTTCTGTAGGCTGGATAGTTCAAATTCCCTAAATTTCCCGAGAGTTATACAAAAGAGCGCGCCTTCGATCTCTCT
Organism: Chrysaora quinquecirrha; assembly: GCA_014526335.1. NCBI lineage: Eukaryota > Metazoa > Cnidaria > Scyphozoa > Semaeostomeae > Pelagiidae > Chrysaora > Chrysaora quinquecirrha. Next base: position 941,386 of record JACTAT010000063.1, on the reverse strand, counting down.
GAAATCTCCAGAAAAATGAAGACGCAGAAATAGGTTTTATTTGTAGAAGAATAGTCATGAAGAAGAAGAATGTCACCTACTATATCGTCAACAATTTCATTGCGAAAATATTTGGAATCAGAAGGTGGTATGAAAATTGCATTTGTTTTTAGATTTTTTCTGCTGTTTATCTCCATCACTTCCAGCCAAATAATATTTGGCTCATTGCAGTTTTATTTCACTCAATATGACTTGCGCTCATTCTTTTTATAAGAAACCGCTTATAATAAACACACTTTTTTATATATAAGAACAATTTTATATGAACACAAGCCTGGACTTTGCCTATATTTTAAGAACAAAACAAGAACAAGCTGAGGCTGGGCCTTTTCATAAGCCCTAAGAATATCAGCTAAATATGAAAGTAAGACAGTCAGGCTGAACGTAAAAAGCAACTAAACAAAGAAATGGACAAGCTTGCTGCATTTTTACACAAACCTAGTACCACTACAGACATTCACTAAAAATATAGATGTCTAAGTAACCAAGGAATTAAGCACAGACTAAGAACATATCAGGCTCAAAAAAGGCAACATCTTAAAAACAGCCAGCCTTGATCAAAATTTCCTGGTTCTTATAAAAAAAGTGATATACGCCTTTTTTCTAAAAATCAAGATACTATTCTATATTGGCTAATAAGTAAATAAAAAGAAAAACTATTTGCGCTTTAAATTCAGCATTCTATTTTACTGATGTGCTTACGTAAAAATAATTGCCAAAAACTGTCATACTTGCAGTCGATTCCGGAAAATGTCCATATTTCGACTGCTAAGAACATGATACTTCACATTAAACTCTTATTCACATTATAGAATTTTCGATTTCTGACTTTAAGAAATGAGTGTACTGCAGTGCAGTTTGTGATGTTTAGATGAACATAGTGAGAATGGTTGTAGGACAAAAAAGGGCACTTCTCAAAAATAAAAATTACAGGCAAATTATTTGGTATGTGGTGGGGCATGTTGAAAACATGCACCCCTACGCCCCGGCTTCTACGCCACTGAATCTTACATTGTGATTTCATATTCATAACTTCTTGAATGTTTAACTGCAATTTATTTAATTGATATTTCTCTTTCTAATGCCTTCCTTCACTTTTGAATGTGTTTTGTTGTCGCAAAGTGGCAAAGCGGTGCTCATCGCGCGGTAGCAAGTGTGTGCACTACAATTTTTGGCTCAGCGTGCGGATTTCCAACTTGATAGCTCGCAAAGGAACATGGGAATGTAGGATTGGAATTCGGTATGTGATGTTGTACAAAGTTTGAGATCAGTTTTGTAGGAGTGGATTATAAAAGTATAAATCATACAGAATTTGTGCAAATATATTTATAATCAAGCTCTCCAAGTGCCTAAAAGCCCTTCAATCAAGCTTTTGTGCGATGCTATGAGAAAAGTAAGCTTTCATATCTTTTTTGGTTTTTATTTGCATTTCCATATGGTTGCGGAAATGACTTTCGCAGTGTTTGGGCCTAGCCTAGGCCTGCCCTAGCCTAAGGTTTCGCTTGTGATGTGACAAGATTTGATGAGCTTTTTTCCCTCTGCGCTGCATCAAGTAAAATTGTGGTTCAGGTATTTACTTTAGTGCTGTGCAAACGTCTATCCGTGTGTGTTGGATACAATATTAAATATTCTGTTTTGTAAAGGAGAAGATGAGCCAAAATTTTTTTTGCTGGGCACCACCATCTTATTTTTTTGCGGGTATCGCTTAGAATTAAATGTTACAAATTTTTTGACAATTTTACGAAAATGTTTTTGCATGAGCTGAGGTAGATATGTCTCATTATCATTACTAAAAATCTGAAAAACTACATTAACTGCATAAATGAAAAATTCAATTAATTTACTGAGCTGAGCTGCTTTTGCCTCAGCATGTGATAATGGGTATTGCCAAAAGTCACAAGGAAGTCTCTTACCCTTGACACATTGCCAGATATTATGCTAAGTTGAGAAATTTACTGTTGAACCCTTGTAAATCATTTTGCAACACTGTATATTGGATAAGCCATTAGAGGACTCTTTTGTTGGGCTGTTGATTCATACAGTATTATGTTTACAGACCAAATCGGCTAACGTTATTTACACCCATTTCAGGTCACATAGTCATACTCTTAAGGCACCATTGCTTTATTGTCAAATTCAAAGCTGGAACCACGCTTTTCATGGCACAAAATTTAGAATTCAATTGATAGGAAAAGCTCCTCAAGAGTATGGCCATGTGACCTAAAATGGGGGTAAACAAGGTGAAGGTGAAGGTGAAATGGTGTTTTAGCGCCAGTTGCTAGGATCTCAGTAGTAGGTTAACTAATTGAGACCTTGACCCTGGCTGTGACGCTACTGTGGCTGGGCTTGAACCCTGACCACACTGAGCTTCTGACACCATGAGTCAGCTGGATTACACCATGATGCCACAGCAATTTTCGCAATTACAACAACAACGTTAGCCAATTTGGTCTATGCTTGGGGGCCTATAATAGAGGGCTCAAGAGGTCGGAAACCACGAAGAATTAGCTCAAAGCCGCATTCCGTCATCAAATAAATGTCTAAGCCACTGTCAATTAACATTACTCATGGACATAACACTAACAGCTCCAACAGCTTGTCAGTCGACATTTATTGAGTCGCTTGTTCACTTGATCGCTTGGTTACTTTTCCTACTTTGTTTCCTAGTGCCACTGAGCCCTCTTCACACACATTCTGTGTGAAATGCAGAATGTATGTAGCCTTTGTTCTGCTCAAAAGCCACAGCCGCATGCAAAATGTGGCAAACCGATATCAGTACACACCAAAATACGCAAGCTGCTACTTTTCTGAAGCCACAAACCTGAGAAAAAGCATTGCAAAATCCCTAAGCCGCACACAAAATAGGGGTCAGAGCGGCAAACCTATAATAGGCCCCTATGGTTGGATAGCAAACAAAAGTGCACACAAGGAGATTCATGAATATATAAGGCAGGGGGCTGGGAGGGGGGATGCAACCCTCCTATCTCTGAAACAATATGTTAACAACAGCCCTGATCTGACTCAAAATTTACATAATCTTCATATCAGAGCAAAATCTTCATAAAAAAATTTTTGCAATTTTCATTTTGGACTGAATGGCCAAATGGTGACTGAGCCAAACTTGCAATTGTCGATTAAGTGGGGTCCATTCCTTCCAGGTCAAACTAAGCACAGTGAGGAGACTTGCCATCTCTCTGTTATACCAGGTAAAAGGTAAAAGGAATCATAAAGTGTGGTTGCATCAAGAGGAAGGATTAGGGTCACACTAGGATTTGCCAGCTGTGCTATTCACTGAACCCCCAGTTCTTAGCACAGAAACCCATACCTTGCAATGACAGCAAGTATGTGTGATTATCTAGCTACTAAACAATCAATTAATAATTGGTCAGTCCCCATAGACTCTATATTCCCCTACATACTATGTCCAAAGTTGCAGTTGGAGCCCCAGTTACAGTAGCACCACAGCTTGGGTCCAAGTCTTGGTATCAGGTCCATTCGCCCAATTTCATTTTGCCCAATCTGGACTTTTCGCCCAATATTCTTAGTCGTTTTGCCCAACTAAAATACTTTATCACTATTATTTTCACTAAAACAGTCACCAGTGTCAAAAACGGCTTGAGGGCAGAGCCCCAAATGTTATCAAGCAAATAATTAAAAAATTACACAAAAGAAGTTGTCTGTGTCATTTCACATTAGGCAAAACAACCGTGATGGGTTGGGCAAAACATCTTAGCTGGCTGGGCGAAAAGGAAGTTTGGTGAATTGGAAGTTGGGCAAAGCGTCTTGAAAGCCAAGTCTTGATTAGTGAACCTACTACTGAGATTCTAGTGACTGGCACTAAATACACCATTTCACCATCTTCACCTTCATTCAGTGAAGTGGGGGGTTTTTAAGTTGCAAAACATTTCAGCAAAAAAATTTTATTTCTACAAAAGTCAGTTTATGGCTTGTAATGATATTTTATTTGTTTCTTTTTAGGTTGCAATGTTATTTGACTTCACTGGTTGATTCCACTGATAAATCCTGGATACAAATGCTTTATATCTAAGAGAAACAATCTGAATAGAAGATGCCACCACCACCACCACCACCCCCAGGACCTCCCCCTCCACCTGCCCCAACCCCTGCAGCTGGACCCTCAAAGCCACCTTCAGGGGGAAAGGATCGTACTGCATTACTATCTGATATTCACAAGGGAGCAAGGCTTAAAAAGACTGTGACAAATGACAGAAGTGCACCTGTTGTGGGTGGTGAGCATTATTTTTATTTATATTTATATTATTTTTATTTTTATTTTTAATTCTTTCGGTATCATAAAAGTTTTTAATTGTGTTTGAAGAGTCCTTCTGATCTTGAACAATTAAAGTTGTCCTTGCATCATTGTAATTGCTATGATTCAATTTCATAATTTTCCCATACACATTTTTTTGCATGGAACCTTTGTCTGGGTTGAGGCTGGAATTCCTTAATTTTTCAACAAAATGAGGCTGAAGGTTCTATATAAGGTTCCTTGTTATGAGATATGTTTGAATACTAATTTTACAGCAAATTCATATAAACTTGCTTCACATTCTTATTTTAAATATAAATGTAGTTTTTTGGGGAAGAATGGTGGGAAATATAACAAATATATTGGTATTCTGATATCTATTTGTACAAACTGTCTTGTTCTTGAAAGAAGTGATCCTTAGTTTTCAACCAAGACCCAAGCCT